>DF357395.1:336532-366358 GCA_000787875.1 Solanum virginianum | reverse complement strand
CTATCGCCCTTTCGGAGAAGTAGGTAATCTATCTGAGTCTTAGCTACCGTAATACGGAAGGTAATCAAGTGGTTACCCTCTTTGGGAAACACCTTTCGGAGAAGTAGGTAATCTATCTGAGTCTTAGCTACCGTACTACGGAAGGTAATCAAGTGGTTTTCCCTCTTTGGGAAGCACGAGTTCGCGATCACTAACTCAAAAGCTTTGGCAAAATCCAAAAGAGATGTCCCACTATCATTCCTCTCCCCAAAACCACAACCTCCATGAATGTCTCCAAACCCTCTAGAAGTTGCTCCAATATGCCCATTAAAGTCACCCCCAATGAAGAGTTTTTCTGTCTCCGGTATACCTCTCACAACCTCATCCAGAACCTCCTAGAAGAGCCTTTTGACTGCCCCATCTAGGCCTACTTGGGGCGCATAGGCGCTAACTACGTTCACTACATGTCTACCAACCATGAGTTTGATAAACATCCTATGACACAATATTAACCTAGTGTTCAATATCAAGTTTGTCATGCCCAAAACTAGAGGAACATGACCAGCATCCAATGCCTTAAACTTACCATCGACTGAAACATCCTTATATTGTACTCAATCATTAATCATGCATGGATAGGAAAAACATAAACACTTGAAGAATCCTACCCCATTCATAAAATTTGGCAACATTGATCTATACATGTGAAATACCATGAACTTCACATTTTTATCAAATGAATGTCAAAAATGCTTTTGTCCATTGTAATTGTTAAAATGATATTTTGTATGAAATCTCCACCGGGCTTGTTCTCACTCCCTATATCAGATGTATGCAAGTTGAAGTGGTCTTTGTATGGATTAAAACAAGCTCCTGACTACTTTGCTATAATTTTCTTTTGTGCAAAGCAAATATGACTCATCTTTGTTTCTTTGGAAAACATCTACAGGTTGTGTTCTTCTTTTTGGTATATGTAGATGACATTATTATCATAGGAACTAATTTTTCATTCATCACTAGCCTCCAACATCAACTTAAAGATTCGTTTCATATATCTTGGTGCTCTTACATATTTCTTGGGTTAAGAAGGTCATAATGATTCTTCAAGTTTTTTTTCTAAACCAAGACACCTACACTGAGGATCTAATTCCTTTGGCTAGTCTTCAAGATTCCTCCTCCTTATATACTCTATTGGAATTGAATATGAAATATCACTGTGAGGAAGGCAGTCTTCTACCTGATTGAACTATGTTTCGACAATTAGTTGGAAGCCTAAAATACCTTACAATTATCTGGTGATATCTCTTTTGCAGTTCAACAAGTTAGTAAATATATGCAAGCTCCCCGTCATCTCCATTTGGTTGTTGTTCGTCATATCATTCGATATTTCTTATGAACATCTAATCATGGATTATTCTTTTCTAGTGGTTCTCCTATTCATCTTAATACTTTTGGGGGTCGGTTTGGTTGGGAGTAAGTTATCTTGATATTAACTATCTCAGGATAACTTATCCTGGGATAAATTATCCCACCATGCATATTGGATAACTTATTACATCTCTAGGTATAAATGGTGGGATAAATAATCTCATAGCTACCTAGTACCTCTAACCAAACGCAAGATAAAATAATCCTACATTTTATCTTGGGATTATTATACCTTATACCTCACACCTAATGACTCCTTTAGTGATTCTGATTGGGAGAGTTGTCTTGATACTCATCGTTCTGTCATTGGTTGGTGCATGTTTCTTGGAGAGTTATTGATATCTTGGAAAGTATAAGAAGCAAGATTGTGTATCAAAATCTTCAACAAAGGCTGAATATTGATCCATGTCTACTGCTTGCTCCGACGTGTTATAGCTTCGTGAATAAATTGCTGAGAATGGATTTCTTAATCTAATCCTACTCCTCTCCATGCTGACAATACAAGTACTATTTAGATTACTAGTAATATAGTTTATCATGAGAGGACCAAACACAACAAAGACATTACTCTTCCTCACATGTATAATGATTTTCAAATAGTTGATGCATTTACAAAATCCATCAACCCATCAGTTTCTAGCAGGAAAAGTGATGCTTCTTGATCCACCAACATCAATTTGAAAGGGGATGTTAGCATGATAAACAACACATAGGTCATGAATTAATAGTGAATGATTGTATAGATTAATCCAACTATATAGTACTATGAATAAGTGTAATTATAGAGATCTGTAGTAGTAATCAAAGAGAATAAATATTGTGATAGAAATATCAGATTTGGAGGGATAGAATAGCATATTTAAAGGGATAGAATAATTGATCTTTAGGAATAGGAATGATGGATCTTTAGGGATGTAATCCGTATACGTTCTATTTAATGGCGAGACTCTTACGTTAAGAGGCATTCCGCAGAAATTTGACAATGCGATCTTCTTTTATTTATTCATCTAGTCATGATAGATATATGCAAATGTGACAACAATCATCTTGAAAAAGTATTGGGCTTCAGAACTAAATGTTTACTTCTATCTAATGGTGTCATTATGTAGAGCTTGTGTACTTTAGGTTTCTTTTTTCATAACCTTCTTTTCCTTTACTTTTTTTGTCCATCCCATAAATTGGAAATAGTTAGAGAGGACCAGACTCATGTTTTTGATATTTTTAGCTTCAAGTTTAAAGCCAAAAATCACCTTTCCCTCTGATTTTCCACCTTTTTGTGTGAATTATATCTCTACTATTTCTCAGCCAAAGGCACCTAAGAAGGTAGAAATATGCATTATTGAAACTAAAACATTGTGTCACTCATCAACAGAACAACCCTAAAGCCCCTCCTCCCTAACTTGTGCTTGCCTCTGGGAAATAGTTTATAAAGGAACTGTGGGGGTGGGAGGTCAAAACTTGAGAATAGAGATATTAGCACTTACATATGAAGGTTACGGGTGTGACAAATGGCAAGGGCCTAAAATCTATACATTGCATTTCCTGCTGTTCAGGTGAGTTATCCTTGTTCGCGGTGCTGAATTTCTCTTTAGTTTATTATTTATGGGGGAGCAGTGTGTATTAGTTTTCCTTCTAAAAAGATATATTATTATTCTGAAAGAGCTATTGCCTTATCTAGGTTTGAATTTAACTGGATATCTCATTCAAGCATTTAACTTCACAGGCATCCATTTGACTCTTCTAAATGGGGTCGAATCTGTCGGTTTCTCACTAAGGAAGGTATCATGGACCAAAAGAATGTAGTTGAGCCTGTGGAGGCAACAAAAGATGATCTGCTAGTGGTAGCAACTTCTACTGGTTATAAGCAACATAGCCATTTATTGAGTTATTAAATTATCCTCTTTTGTGTTGTTCTCCAAACGGTTGGTTGAGTCAATTTGAAACATGCTCTTTCACTTTATCTCCCTTAAGCACACTCATGCATTCTGCATGCTTGCGCCTTTGTGGGCTATTTTAATCAACTTAATGAACTGACTTTTTCTGAGGAACACGGTATCAGTACCTTTGGTAACTAAGTTATAATCACCTCTATTCAGTTAAACCTAGATACCTTCTTATGTGATAATTATGACCTCATCCACCAGTTACATGAGTTCACGCTATCCAAGTATGGAGAATCTCTATTCTGAATAATACTTTGGAAGCCTTGTTACGCAAATTGTCTAACTACCATTTTAAGACACCTCATTTTCATATGTTGTGTCTCCATAATGTGGAGGTCAAATTTGCAATATTATTAAGGTGATGATACAGTATGTCAATATGTCTAGTTCTATTTTCTTATATATTTGCATTCTTTTGTTATCAATACAGAATGTTGTTGCTCTTTGATCTGATCTAGATGTTGTCACCAATAGTACTTGAGCCTTGTGCTGCAATTTATAGTCAAGTATGAGGTTCCACATTGCTTGTATCTAAGTTTGTCAATGTTGAGGTCCATTTGCAATCTCATTACTGTGGCTTACAACACATCCACTTATACTTTTCTTGCATGTACAGATTTTACCAGTCACTTTAGGATTCTCTTGGTCCTTTTTTCAATCTGGGTTCTCTAAATTTACGTGTCAACTGTAGTCGGTGGAATTAGCACTGATGCAGACATCCTTTGTACCTATCAATGTTGATGGGTGACTGATACGTTTCTGGTGTAGGTGCATTCTGAATCATACCTGAAAAGTTTGAACAGCAGCTTGAATGTCTCCATGATTGTTGAGGTAGGAGTCCGAATTGATGTTTGCTTCTGTTGGTGTAGGTGTAGCATCATACCTGTTTTTATTCATTAAGAGTTGGTTTCTGTTTCTGTTCTCTGAACTATCTCATGACTAGACCTTTTAGGTCCCTCCTGTAGCGATGGTTCCTAATTGCGTTGTACAAAAGAAAGTGCTTCACCCATTCCGCAAGCAGGTCACTTTAGTCATTTGCAGATCTTTTTCTTTTTCTTTATTCTATTTATCTGGTTCAGATTTTGTTGATAATTCTCTGAAGGTGGGAGGAACAATTTTGGCTGCAAAGCTTGCAAAAGAACGGGGTTGGGCTATTAATGTTGGTGGTGGATTTCATCATTGCTCATCTGAGAGGGGAGGTGGTTTTTGTGTTTATGCTGATATCTCTCTTTGTATTCATTTCGCATTTGTGCGTTTAAATATCTCCAGGTACAGTGAATGGTAATTCATGTATAATGTGTGGCTATGTACAGTTGAAGGTCATGTCATCCCACTGAAATCAATAATGAGCTTTTTTCTTGTAGAGTCATGATAATTGACCTTGATGCCCACCAAGGAAATGGCCATCAAATGGACTTCTATCAGGACAGTATGTTTCTCATCATTCATTCATCTTGCATTTGTGTGCCATTTTAATAATATTTATTGGTGTTGGTTGGATGTGTGCAGGAAGAGTCTTTATCCTTGATATGTACAATCCCGGAATTTATCCACTTGTGAGTTTTCATTTTGAATAATCTGCTGCATCTTGAATGAACAGTTACTTCCCTTGCCTTACTGTTGATTTCTGATTCTCTTTCAATTGCTCTGATAGCATCAAAATGTAGCAGTGTCTGATCAGATCAACTGTGAATCTATCTTGTTTCTTTTAGGATTTTGCAGCCAGGAGTCGCATTGATCTAGGAGTCGAAGTTAAGGTTAGATTCAAATGTATAAAACAAGTTATTTCTTTACTCGAACTACACCGACATTTGTGGCTTACTTTGGCAGAGTGGGACTGCGACAGATGAATACTTGACTAAGCTAGATCATGCACTTGAGGTGTGTAATTGGACTTTCTGTCACCACTTTCCACACATCTTCATTTACTTAGTAGTGTAACTCGTTCTTGCAAGTTATACACTTGTGGAACTTTGTTGTGCCCATGTGCTGGTGACATGTCCTAGTATGTCTAGCACAAATTGGTCACCGTTTAATTTAAAGTCCTCATGGGAACTCAGCAGTAATTAATTTTATTGCTTGCTCTAACTGAGGAGGATTTTCCAAGGATCAATGAAGCGGAAATATATGGTTTTTCATTTATGTAGCTGTAAAATGATCAATGGATTTTATCTGGTGCTGATAAAATGATGACACTATAATTTTTTTAACTTTGTTTTAACTCAGCTCCTCTACTTTGTATTTAGTACTATCTTCTGACAGAAAAGCGGTATTTGTTTTGGTTAATGGCAATGTTTAATGTCTTCCTATCATTGCAAAAGTTCCATATGTTCATTTGTTAGATAATGGCAACAGTTAGGACCGCTGTAAATAGTTTACTAGTGGAGGTGCAGATTATTATGTCAACATTGTCACTAATACCTTAATTTGTTTTGTTGGGGAGATTGCGCGAGGAACTAATGTACCTTGGTCCTGACCATTGCTCTTGGCACAAATTTTACAATCCAGTCTTAGAAAACCACGACGATTTTGTATGAATTTGTTCTGCAATAGCTAATGGTAATGAAATCATCTAGAACTCTCTAGGAAGAATGCTTGTGGAGTGTAGCTCTTTGCTTTTTGGTTGAGATGGAGTCCGAGGAACAAAGAAACCCTTAAACGTATCGAAAAGTGCATCATGAAGAGTCAAAAGCTCCCTTATGAACTGTGTACAGTTATATTTTAGGTGTAAAGAAGATATATAGAAGATACTGAATCTTTACTAGATTTTTTAGGAGCCTTGTAGCATCCTTGTAAGAACAGGTTATCCTTTTGTTTTAATCTACATTGTGAATATGGTGTCTAGCATTTCCTCGCTTGTGAATATACTGTTATTATTCTGTTACAAAAGTCAAAAGCTCATTTTTGTTCCTATTATTTTGGGTACAAAAGATGTTCCCTTTCGTGGAGTGGGATGAATATCTATGGAGCTTTGAAGTGGAACCATACTTGTATAAAATATGTGCTTCTTTGTTGTAGTAGAATCATTTGACATAAAAGCACTGATGCCTCTGTCTTCTGATTCTTCTGTGCTTTTTTTATTTGTCAGTAAAATTCAGACGCATTTAAAAGATAACTTTTTCTTTCCTAGTGAGTTCTCCCTTTACTGTATTGAGTTACCCTTGTATACGTGACTGATTGTCATCCTAATGGACTTCCAGGTTGCAGAGAAGAAATTTGATCCTGAGTTACTTGTCTATAATGCTGGAACTGATGTCTTGGATGGGGATCCACTTGGCAGATTGAAGGTAAGACCCACCAATGGGAAACAAGCTATATGTGGCTTGCATGTCTTTCATTAACAGAAGGTCGTGCTTATTTCTGTGGCAAGCCACATAGGGGATGGAATTCTGGATTTTTTTATTACAAGCTTATAAAATCTTTTAACATGTCTTATACCGCTAATTGAAAGACTTTTATAACAAGCAAATAATCATAAATTTGTGATGTAAGAATGTTATCGTTTTTCCTTTAAATCAGAATATAAAAGGATCAACTACTTGGTTTCCTCTGGAAAATGAGGGTGAAGATAGGTGATATCCCAATTCTGCTCCAAGCATTAGACACAATTGAGAACTAAATTATGGAACATACATGCAGTAGAGATATTACATTCCTTCCGTCTAATTTTACCTGATATCCTTACTGGACATACAATTTTAAATATTAGATCAACTTGTATACAAGTGGTGGAGGAAAATAGTTGAGTAATTGGTGTATATTAGCTTGGTGGAGAAGTCATAAGATTGATGTTTATATTTGATTAATTAAATGAATTTGGGTTTTTGATACTTGTGCATTGTAATAAATAAAATTATTAAATGGTCGTAAACATTTCATTATGTCTCACATTATAGAAAATGTATCACAGAAAGTATGATTGATATTTTCTTGGGCCTAAAGGATTTGTTTCTTTGAATTTTACAAGAACATAGTGACAGAAAGGTAAAAAATCAGTAATGATCCTCTCTTTTCGAATCTGCCAAGTGGCCAAATACAGGTACATGGCTTGAATGTGTAGCTGTACTATTTGGTTTGATTGAAGCAGCTTGAGTTGCCATAAGAATTAAGTTGCACAGACTCTTCAAAAATGTTATTGGGTGCGTATTAGGTCCTCCAAAAGTAGTGCATTTTTGGAGAGTCCCAGCACACATTGCGTATGAGTGAAACTACCAGATATATTCCTCATACAATTGCAGACCATTGAGTCCTTTCACTTCTATGCCAACAGAGGGAGATTACGGAGTTTATGCCAAATCTTTTGTATGTATCGTCATTGTTAATTACATGTATGGCCGCGCAGATCAGTCCTGGTGGCATTGCTAGTAGGGATGAAAAAGTTTTCAGGTTTGCTCGAGAGAAAAACATCCCCATCATCATGCTCACATCAGGTCAACCTATCTCTTATTCTCTATTGCACCTTGCTTAATCATTTTGGTGGGCTTGTTCCATATATTACCTGCAAATGATCTTTTTATTTACATTTTCAGGCGGTTACATGAAATCCAGTGCCAAAGTTATTGCTGATTCCATCGTAAACCTCTCGAACAAGTCCCTGATAGATATGAAGAGCTTACCAACTGGAAATGCATTGTAGGTGATGGTTCTTGTATAGTACCTCGAAAGGCCTTATATTGACCTCTGTGGTATAGTCGAGATTGTGTTTTATGGAAAGAGAATAAATTCCCTTGATAGTGAACGTTTGTATTATATGCTAGAGATGGAAAAAAGTAAGAAGGAACTTGCTAAGATTTTTGCACCTTAATTCATTTAGCCAAGGATGTAAATTGTGGATGTGCTACTTCATGTATGAAGTAACTCATGTAGCTTCAAATCATCAATACTCAGGATATGGTCTGTGCTGTCATGGATTGTGATGCTGTCATTGAAACCTGTCTGTGCGTTATATTGATCATTTATACAGCTGTGCAGTCAAGTAGTTGTTGTTACTCCTGTAGTCCTATATCATGTTTTCAGCAGCCCATATGATGTTAACTGATATCCAGAGACTTCATTTATGTTGGTCTACATGGCCTTTAAATGCGCCGTCTCTAATGCAAAACGAAATGTTACCTCTACTGGGAAATCGAGATAAACAATAACCATGTCCTTATCAGGGTCACTTGAGTCATTTCCTCTTGCAGCTCCAACGGTTTGTTGGACCAGTTACCAACTCAAAACTGGGTCAAGGATTGGAAATACGGGAAATTATCATAAAGAGCGTGCTGTAACTTCCGACTCTAGTAGACAAGGTATGCAGAAACGGAGTGTTGCCAAAATATCTCCTTTTTTATTTTCTGTTTAACCTTTGGCTTCTCATCTCTGCACTTTCCGTTGCTATTTGTTTAATGTTTCAGTAAGTTTATATTATTTGTCCTTAATAATTTGCATTGGTGTGGTTGGAGAAAATAGAACACTATTGTTGGTTTTGTTAAGCATGAAAAGAGAAATTGTTGAAGAAAACCATGGAGTTCGAGGGTGTTTGTATATTTTATAGAAGGGTAGTTTTCACCCTTGTAAAAGGACATTGTCGAAGTGAAAATAACTCTCCACATTACCATCTGTCTCTCTTCCTTGTTCTTGTCTCTTATTCTATAACACATTATTAGCATGAGTCTCTAATCAAACGAGATTTGCTTAAGTTGGAGTTATCTTTTTTCTTAAAAGTTACTTAATTTTCTTTGCGATTTAGGAGTGGATACACTGAAGGGCTAAAGAAGATGCTCGGGACTGATTTCGAACTTCATAGCTATGTAGGGAGTCACAAAAGATATAGTTGCACCTGAGTCTAGTAATGCACAAACATCATGAGTTAATACTTTGAGCATACCAGTGATTACATCCGGTGAATTCTCCTGATCCTAGTGGTTGGCCATAGCATATAGACAGTTTGTAACCCCCCCCCCCCCGAAGTAGCACCCTTAGGAGTTATTTTACTTGGTAGAGCTAATGACGAGGATAGAACCCTGCGAACCCCGTAATTCAGTCTTCTCATTGGACACTTCTTCAAGAAGTGATCCATTTGTCTGCACCTAAAGCAACCATTAGTACCCACAACATACTCTCTGGGATGGAACTTACCACACTTGTCACATAATGGATGGCGAGAAGGTCCTTGAGCTGCTAGTCCCTTGTGACTAGGTACCCTGAGCTCTAAAATTCTGGGACCTCTATTTATGTCGAATCTTTAGTGCAAGTGCACTGGCATTTGATGGAGCTAGCCTAGATGACCCTGACTGAAAAGGTCCTGTCTCCTGACTAGATGTCTTAGCCCTCTTGTTGCGAAACTCTTCTTTGTCCCTTAGCTTCTCCTTCTCAAACCTGCTGCACGATGTCATCAATCTAGCTATATCCATGTCTCCTATCAACATAGTTGCCTTTCTTTCTTGTTAGTCGTACGGGAGAGCCCAATCACGAACAAACTCATCCTACTTCTCATATCAGCTATTATATCTGGGGCATAGTGAGACAGTTGAATGAACTTAAGGTTGTACTCTTGCACACTCATAGACTCCTGCTTCAAGTTTAGAAATTCTCTTACCTTCGCGCTTCCCTTAGTTCTTGCGAGAAAAAACGATCCAAGAAGGTCTTCTCAAACACAGCCCAACTCAAGAGTGGTACATTTTTTTCCCTATTCTTTTTCCATTGATCAAACCATACTTTTGTCAGCCCCTTAAGCTGGTCAGCAGCTAACTCCACATATTCTGTATTAGCCACATGCATAACTTGGAACACTTTCTGCAACTCATAAATAAAGTTCTCTGAATCTTCCTTTGGTGCTGACCCCATGAACTTTGGCGGGTTCATCGTAAGTTCATCCTGTCTGCCCACTCCCTGTCGAACTCCTGGTGCTGTCACCGCCCGAGCTAGAGTTTGAATGGCCTATCAAAGCTCAACATTAGAGCTATCAACCTATGGTTACTGCTCAGCAGGCATAGTTGGGCCTCTTAGGAACTTATGGCTCACTTGATTTGTATTCTGTCTAGCGGCGCGTCCTCTATCCCTAGCTTGTGCGGGACGTCCAATTGTTCTTCAAAGAGGCATGATATGAAAATAATGTGTGAATGCATGAGTTAGACGGGATTAAATCAGAGTTAATTTAAACTCGGAAACAGGAAATAAAATACCAAAAGAAGGTCAACACTTACTAATGTCATATAGTCTCACTATTATGTGGCGCGCTTCACACTAATAATAAAGACTCTATTAGACACGACTTCATAGACACCCTAGGACGTTTGAACCCTTGCTCTGATACAAAGTTTTTCACATTTCGCGTCTACACCCTGGATGTGGCCAACACTTAGAAATCATTTCTAATTCCAAGCGAACCACTTGATCTGGCTACCTTACTCAGCGGAAGACTTAAGCAAATATGATAGGCTAGAATCTAACACAACTACTAAATCAATGTCCAAAATTATAATGAAACAGACCAACTAAGAAGTTAACAATCTGAAAGAAATACTAAAATAATGTCCATCAGTCTATGAAGCCTCTACAAGTCGTGACTAGAGAATGAGTATCGCGACAGGCCATTGTTACCTCAAACAAAAATAATAACTGAAACTGAAAAGAATAACAATAAGGAGCCTCTGACTGCAAAGAGGCCCCACTACTGGCTAGTAGAAATGCTGGATCATTTATGCCTACTGAGGGGCTCTGTCACCTGTGTCGTATCGTAAAATGATGCAGGTCCAAAGGATGCCAGTACGTGGAATGTATGAGTATGTAAAATAGCCAAATCAGAAAAACTCGGGATATAATGCTCAAATCACAGATTCAATATAGAAAATAACTCATAACATAAGTAATGCATTACAGCAAAATATCTGATTTAATGCATAAATAAATGCAACTTTGTCTGTGTCTGAAAATAATGTAGACCGTAACTTGGAGATTTTCTCTAACCGATAACCATCACTATGAGTCTGATGATAATACAACGTCTTGTCCACGTTGCCAGAGTCATCTCATACCTTGCAGAGGTAAGGGACAAAGTGTTGGAGATCCATATAGGTTGGGCTATCTCAGTGGTGTATGAGGAGTTGTACATTTGGTATAATTCTATCTTATAGTGGCTACGTAGTTTATAGGGTTGGAGTTATATGAACGTGTAACTATATCGGTGCTCAATACTACTCCCAAAACATGCACTATGCTCAATAACTGTGAAATGTCCCACTTTAGGGAAAAACTGAAAATCTGCTACTTGGAGCCTTGGCTCTATATATTTTCTTTAAACTAGCATTTCTCAAACTTGTCACTTAACTCAATCTCAAGAGAATCTTTTAACTCAAACTGTACATAAATCTGGATAAATACTTGTAGTAAACTAATCATTCTTCAATGCAAGTAAAACATGCTAGGGAAATAATTATCAACTCAACTAGGATTTTTGTAACTGTAATAATACTTCATAATTTAAAGAAACATGTTCAACAATGAAATTCTTGTAATAAAACATACAATTGTAATAAAACTTCATGGTAAAGCTTTAGTATTTCTCAACAACTTCACTGGAATGAAACTGACTTGGCTCCTGACTAGATTTCTTGCTAAAAGACATAGAATAGGCACAAAAGTAGAATCTTAGGTGGCCTTATATATTTGGGCACGAGTTTTCTTGAAAATTTGGAGAGACTTTTTCAAGCCTTAACCCTTCTCCCTTTTTCCCTAATCGCTATTATTTGAATGGTGTTCGAAAAAGTGAAAAGAATGGCATAGGTTATTAATTTTTAGGGTGAAAACGACCTCAAAACGACAGAGTTTTGGTGTAGGATGGGTGAGAAAAGACTAGAATGCCTTTACTTTTTAAAACTAAATGTCAAGTACCATGGTCGAGCAAGTCCACAACGCAAACTTGTCGCACTTCAGTTTATTTAGTTGATGAAAAACTCAAAACACATTCAAAAATTGCTTTTTTTTTCTTCATAAAATAACATATATATCGCATTTGTCAAATGTCTTTTATGTATAGTTTATGCAAATTGCACTTGTTCAGTGTGTTTTATGAACAAAACTAAAAAAAAAATAAACTATCGTGGGGCAGGTTTACGACACGGACCTGTCGCGTACCTTTCTGGTTTTGCACTTTTGCTTCAAAAATTATCTTTTGATCAGGTTGGCCTAAAATCAATCGAGACCATTTTTCCACACAATTTTTCGCCCTAATCGATATTCTGGCCTCAGATTTACAAAAAAAAAGTTTGAAATAATGTATTGTTCGAACAACTTTTTAGCTAAGGGTATTTTGATAATTTCCAAGGTGTAACAGTCATGACACCCGGTGACTTCGGTAGAAAGTCCATTTATATATGTATCAGAAGGCCTACAAATTTTAACCAGCCACCCAGAATATCAAGCGTGAGCGCAGTGTGGGGTGGTGGAATATATGAGTTTGAGCACGCCACCCAGAATATCAAGTGTGAGGTGGTGGAAGACTGAATCCTTGTCCTTTAAGTATATGAGTTTGAATCTACTTTAAATCCATGGCATTTTCCCTTTTTGCAAAAAGGGATTCACTATATGGTATTTGAACATGCAACCATCAATGAATATTGGTATTAGAAAGAAACATATCCACTAGGCCATGGGCACTTCATGGTTTTTTCACACTTTAAATATGTTATATCAATGGTATGAAACTTTTCAATTTGAATTTTGAATTTTTTTCTTTTATTATTATCATCATCATTATTCTTATTCTTTTAAGCATAAAATATTACTTTTCTATCTTAATTTATATGACATGCTTTCTTCTTTAGACTATCCTAAAAATGTTATTTTTTTATAACTAGAATAACTTTAATTTATAATTCTCCTCTCACTCTTAATGAAATTATTTATATTCATACTAATAATTAAAGTTTGTTTTAGACCTTCTACTTTAAAGTTTTCTTCACTTTTTTGTCAAAATTTTAGAAAATTGATGCAGAGTTCCTCTTACTCTTTATTCATTGTCTAAATCATTTGGATGCATATGAAAAAAGAAATAATTTAGATTATAATAATTCAAATTTTATCAAGAATTCAACTTTATAAAATAAAATGCATGTTGCAATATTAAAGGACGACATGAAAGCTATACTGAAATCTCATATGATTTCGTTGGTCTTTTTAGATTTTTATTGTTGTGAGATAATATTTTAACATATGACTTAGTTGGGTGTATATACAATATGTTATATAGAGCGTGAAGTATTCATAAATGTAAATACTTATTTCATCTAAATTTAAATAAAATTATATATATAAAAAAATTTAGACCACTTTATATTCAATCTGTTATATAGAGCGTGAAACATTAATAAATGGAAATATCAATTCATCATTAAGTGTATTTAGAATATGAATATTCATGGAGTGCAATTATAGAGGATATTATTAGAAATTTTTTTCTTTGTGCCAAGTTGTCATATTTTATTTTTATTTTTTTAATAAATTTTCTTTATAAACTGAAAAGATGAATAGCCGTATGAAAGTCTCAAGTTGCAATTTACAAGGTCAAAAATAGATTAAATATTTGATCAATTTAATCAATATGTCTATTTTAAAAGCAATATGACACCTATAATCTTTAAATCCTGTATCTTTCTCTAGTTATTTTTGTACAATAATATATACATTATTGTATACTAACATTAATTATTTACCCCATAGATAATTATAGTATGGGAACCAAAGCATTCCCCAATCTATTGGAGAATATACGAATGTTAATTCAGTTTTTGCATTAAAAACATCAGGAGGGAGGTCAAGCATGTTTAGAAGCATGGTAGTTCACAAATATATATTATATATATATATATATATCACAATTGGTAGTAATTTGTGTGGGTTTTATTTTATCTCACAAGCTGGTGAATTAAAATTTCACACATTTATGTTTATTAATTTGTCAAATAAAAAATAAAAATAAAATTAGCGTCATTTACTTGAGACACTACATAAAAATTTCATGAGTTTAAAATTCCGGACAGTTTAAAAAGAAGTTTTGCAAGCAGTGATTTGACCTAGTATTATCTCCGCCCATTTATATGAGCATCTTTCTATAAATATTTATTTCATATTATATGAACACTCACTAAATTAGGATATAATTGATTATTATTTTTTTCATTTTACCCCAGCATTAATTAGGATATTAATGACTTTTTTTAACTCAATTTAATGTACATTGATATAAATAAAAGGTAAAATAATAAAATTCACTAGTGTATTAATAATTTCTTAATAAATATGTAAAATGAAAAATGTTCATATAATATGGAACAAAGGAAGTAACTGTTTTTTGTTAGCTTGTCATATATTATTAATTAGTTAATTAATAATATTAGATGATTGACCATAACAAATTAACCTTTGTCTTTACCTTCGTAAAATAGAAAAAATAAATGTTGTGGATACAAGTGTCTTCCATTATTTGGTCAACTGTTGAATTAGTACCCATTATACAAATTATTTATGTTCACCTAAAAGAGAATAGTTAGGTACAACTTAATGTGTCAATAGAAACTTCATCTCATATTAATTAGCCGTGATAAACTTATTCAATATCTTTATTAATATATCAAGAGAACCTTGACCTAATTTGACAATGAAAGTCTAGCATGCTGGTGGACGATTGTCCAATTTAAAAAATATATTTATGTAGGTCTAAACAACCTCAAATCTAGGATATTAACTTGCTCAAATGGAAGATTCTACATGAAGTTAAATCATCAATTTTCCTCTGAGGTCTTTCTCCTATGTTAGATAATTTTGATTGACTAAAATAACCAACGGAAAAAATTGTAGAATAAGGGTGTTTAGATCGGAAGAAAAATATTTTTAAGAAAAATACTTTTTTGCAAATTATTTTGTAGAAAAATAATTTTTTTTCATGTTCAGTATGTATACAAAAAATATTATCATAAGTATTTTATTTTTTGACAAAATAATAAATTTCACTACAATGTTTATATGTAATTTAGACAAATAAATAAGAAGTGTGAACAAAATAAGGGATATGAGTACATGGGGATGAGATACAATGTTGGGGTAAAGTGATGCGGGTTGGAGGATGAAAGTGAAGAGAGGCATGTTGAAAATGGGGAGGACAGAATGTCATCTGCGAATTTGTTATTTTTATTTTTCTTAAAAATGATATTTTTTAAGGATTTGACCAATCAAATATGTTAAAATTATGCCTACCCTAAAATAATACAAATTTAAAAGGTAATATTTTCTTATTATAGAAGAGATAGTGAGAAGCTTTATCTGTCATTGTTGTGGCTACTTAAATAACTTAAAGGTATGTCTATAATTTATTAGTACAGAAGTACAAATATAAAACGTAAAATTAAAAAAATTTTAAAAAAATGTAAATGAATTTGAGAGATATTTTTTATGTTTATATATTTATCCCATGATATTAAATTCAAGTATAAGTTAATACCATCAAACAAAAAATATTAGTTAATAATATATTAACTAATACATAAATTAGTTATACATAAATCAGTTACATATACACTCAAAAATTCTAAAAAACATAATATTAACTAACATCATATATAATACATACATTATTTCTTCTAATCAGCCTACCAAATGCACCTTTGTTTATAAGTTTGAGCGGCTAGACATGTTACACATGGTCACATGGAAACATCCCCAACTGTCTTAATCATCCTCATTAAGCCTTGAGTGTTCATTTTTGTCCAGTAATTCCACTCTAGAGACTTGGGTTAAAATCTAACCATGGTTACTTTTTAACTTATCTTCCGAGTGTCTATTTCCTACAACAAAAATTCAATCAACGTCCCTCTTCTCTAGCATTTCAACACACATAGTATGGTGTGTCAGTGTGTGTTGTATATATAAATTTAAAAATGAGTAGTAACAACCGAGTAGAGTTTACTGTTGTACACCCTGTGGAAAGCGACAAACCGATACCCGAACACTCTTAATCCACCGGCACCGTGCAATGAGTACTCGGAGGAGATCATCCTCCCCGTTGCAATCCTTAGTTGTGAAGCTCTCTACTATTTCAGCAATTACAGTATTGCTTCTCTGTCTCGCTTTTGTTTCTGCTTTGGCACTTGCATTCGCGCTTCCGGAATCAGATCAGTTGCTTAGTGGAGGTAGTAATGGCACACGCAATGGTAGTGAATTCAGCAGTGGACCGAGGAGTAGGCCGAAAGAGGATAGTTTTGCTGATATGATCGATCGAGCACTCGAAAAAGAGTTCACTGAAAATGATAAGGATGAAGGTTTGTGTCATAGATCTGAATTTCTCACACTTAATGGAACGTCCTTTTACTTTTTGCACAAAATTTTGCAATTTTTTATGTGGAGCGAGGTATGCGTTAAAACTTTGTTTTAAATATAAATCGATAATCTAACCAAAGATTCTCTAGAATGAAGAATTTATATGACTTGTACTCTTGTGTTGGGTTTAACGCGGTGAGTCTCCATCTTGCTGTAAAACTTCATTTTCTGCTTTCAGATACCTTATTTATTGATGTGACCTGGTATATATTTCCATTGATTGCTGTGTCTAGTTAAATAAATATATATGTTTGAAGATCTGCTTTTGTAGTTATCATATGCAGTTTTGGAAGGTTGGTAAAGAAGAATTGAAAAAGAGATCAGCTACTAACTGATTGTGCGATATATTTTTCCTGTTTAATTGTCAGCTAACGATGCGGGGAGCTTCAATAATAGTGTGGCCGAGCAGCAGGTGTGCACATCTTACATTATCTCCTCTTCCTAGTGAATTGTATTCTAGAAAGTGATTGTTGTAAGATTTAGTTGAATTGCTATGTCTAATTTATCTAGTTTGCTGAATGCCTCTCAAATCGAGAGTCTTACCATTAAATAGAAAATATTCAGATTTACATCCCTGAAAATCGACTATTCCTCTAAATATGCTATTCTATCCCTCCAAATCTACTAGTCTATCACAATATTATCCTATTTGATTACAACATCAAATCTCTATAATTACACACTTATATAAAGCACTATATTGTTACATAAATATGTAGAATATTCTCTACTAATTCATGATGGACATGTGTGGAAGAGTAATGACTCATTTATCTATAACTTCTCATATATAATGACAATTTACTTCAATATGTTTGGTCTTCTCATGATAAACCGATTTAGTTGCAATTTAAATAACACTTGATTGTCAGCATGGAGAGGAGTAGTATTAGATTAAGAAAGTTCAATCTCAATAAGTAATCCCATACAACCTCGGAGCAAGCAGTAGACATGGCCTGATATTCAACTTGTGTTGAAGATTTTGTCGCACAATCTTGGTTCTTACTTTCCAAGATATCAAGACTCTCCTAGAAAAATGCACCAACCAGCAACCGAACAATTCGCAGAACATCTTGCCCAATAAAAATCACGAAAATCATTAAGATGAAATGAAGAACTACTAGGAAAGAATAATCCATGATTAGATGTTCGTAGGAGATATTGAATGATGCGACGAACAACCACCAAATAAAGATGATGGTGAGCTTGAATAGATTGACTAACTTGTTGAATTGCAAAAGAGATTATTAGGCCGGATAATAACAAGGCAATTTAGGCTCCCAAATAATTGCTAAGATATAGTTGGATCAGGAAGAAGATCGTCTTCCTCATAATGATACTTTACATTTAAATTCTAATGAAGTATCCACAGGGGAGGAATCTTGAAGACCAACAAAAAAAATTAGATCCCAAGTATATATGTTTTGGCTTAGAACCTAAAGAATTTTCGAATTCCATGAAATATGTAAGAGTACCAAGATCTTTCATATGAAAAGAATCATTAAGCTATTGTTGGAGGCTAGTATGAAGTATCGGTTCCTATGATAATAATGTCATCTACATATACCAAAAGAAGAACATAACCTGTAGATGTTTTTTGAAGAAACAAAGATGAGTTATCTTTGCTCTTCTCAAAAGAGAATTGTAGCAAAGTAGATTAAAACTTGTCAAATCAAGCTCTGGGAGCTTGTTTTAATTCATACCAAGTCTGCTTCAGCTTGCATACGTTTGATACAAGTGATGAGAACAGACCATGTGAAGATTTCATATAAATATCTTCCTTGAGATCACCTTAGAGAAAAGTATCTTTGACATTCATTTGATGAAGAGGCCGGCTTGTGAAGCAACAATGACAATAATAGTTCACACCGTAGTGATTTTGGCTACTGGTGCAAAAATCTCCTCATTAACAAATACTCATATCTGTTACCAAGGACCACAAACTGAGCTTTGTAATGATCAAGAGTTCCATTAGATGAAGTTTAATTGAATAACCTCGTTTACATCCGATAGGCCGGACAATTGAAGGACATGAAACAATGTCTCATGTGTTATTCACTTTAAGAGCCAAAAGTTCTACCTCAATTGCTTTTTGCCAACATTCATGCTTGGAAACTTGTCAGTAATTAGTCGGAACAGAAATGATGGATAAAGTGGAGGAAAATCCATACTGATTAGGAGATTGGTAGATCCCGACTAGGCTTAAGAGAAGCATGCTTTGAAGAAGTCTCAAATTGTAGTTGTAGAGTAGTCTCAGGTGACAGTTCAGTTTAGGGATGGGGTAAGCTTCGCCGACGTTGTTCATACACAACTTCAGGTTTTGAACTATTTAGAAGATGATAATAAATCTTCAAAAGTAGAAAGAAGAGGAGGGGTTGGCCTGGTGGTAATAGACTTGAGCCTTGGCCGCACTCCTTGCCAAGGTCCTGTGCACCCCCGGGATTAGTCGGGGCTCTAAGAGACTCGGACACCCGGTGCAAATCAAAAAAATAAAAATAAATAGAAGCCGACTCAATATTGAGAGTAATTAGCAATTTTATGCTCTAGTTGAAAGTGCCTTGCGCTATTGTCTTGATTATAAACCTTTTGTAAATAGTCCCTCAAGATTATTGTAGTCTTGTATGGATTGAAATTAAGGACAATTAAGAGGGTCAATTGATCTTATAATCCATGTTTTCACCTCAAGCATTGTTGGCCGTCTACTGATCTAACTTTGTAGGATCAGTAGGAGCAAGACTACTTCCTTATATATAGGGTTAATTGATCCTATAATCCATGTTACCACCTCAAGTATCGTCGATCTTCTGTTGATCTAACTTTGTAGGATTAATAGGAGCAAGATTACTTCTTTCTATACGAGTGCCATAATTCTTTTCTGGTGACAACTAGCTGAAACTGAAACTCTCAGGCGGAATAATTCTTACCAATAAAGCGATCATTGAAGGACTCAAATTGATGCGAAGTCATGTTCTCGAATAAACCAATAAGAGAATAATCAAGTCCAAGAGCCCTAAATGTATAAGACTAACTCTTGCGGAGAACTCCTTGCCGAGGGCCTGTGCACCCTCGGGATTAGTCGGGGCTCAAAGAGACTTGGACACCCGGTGCAAATCAAAAAAAAAAAAACTCTTGCTGAGTAGTCAAGAAAACCAGCGATGAGCAACCCTCCCACCCCCGAGAAAAGAGAGAGAATTAGGAATTGACTTCCTTCTCCTTTTTCATAATAAATGGGCACACTGAAAAGAAAGAAAAAAAAGGAATCAGTTTCATAAACAAAATTAGTGAGATCATGTCTTGTGACATTGTCTTTTATTCACTTGGGAAACCAAACTAGGCACGAGGACTTTTTCAATCGCTGAATATAACTCGTGCCTAGTTTGGAAAATTCAGTGATGTAGTTCAGGAGTTTGGATTGAAAAAGAACAAGTGTGATCACTCAGTCTTCTATAGACAATCAACATTTGGTATTATTCTTCTAGTTGTTTATGTTGACGATATTGTTATTACAGGAGATGATTGTGCAGGTATTTCTTCTCTCAATAAGTTTTTACATGCCAAGTTTCATACCAAAGACTTGGGGCAGCTGAAATACTTCTTGGGCATAGAAGTAACAAGCAGCAAGATAGAGATTTTCTTGTCCCCGAGAAAGTATGTACTTGACCTACTTGCAGAAACTGGAAACTTAGGACCCAAGGAATGTAGTACATCAATGGTTCCTAGTGTACATCTTATTAAGGAGGATGTTGACCCTTTTGATGATCCGGAAAGATACAGAAGGTTAGTTGGAAAACTAATTATCTCACGGCAATCCGGCCAAATATTGTCTATGATGTCAGTATTATGAGTCAATTCATGTCTGCACCGGCAGTCAAACATTGGGCAGCCTTGGCAAATCTTATGTTATTTGAAAGGCGCTCTTGGTCTTGGCATAATGTATAGTGATCACGGACATACTCAAATTGAGTGTTTTGCATACACTGACGGGCAGGATCAAGAATTGATAGAAGAGCTACAACTGGCTACTGCGTCTTTGTTGGTGGAAATCTTGTGTCTTGGAGGAGTAAGAAATAAAATGTTGTATCTCAATCTAGTGCAGAATCCGAGTATAGAGCAATGGCTCAATCCACATGTGAAATACTATGGCTACATCACCTTTTAATTGAGGTTGGATTGAAGTCCTTGTCTGCAGCAAAATATTGGTGTGATAATCAGGCTGCTCTACACATAGCCTCAAATCCAGTGTATCATGAACAAACAAAGCATATTGAGGTTGACTATCACTTTATTCGCGAAAAGATTCAAGAAAACGTGATCTCTACTGGTTATGTGAGGACAGGAGAGTAATGGGCGATATATTTATGAAGGCTTTAAATGGAACTCGAGTGGAATATCTTTGTTACAAGTTGGGCATCAACATCTATGCTCCAACTTGAAGGGGAGTGTTATTGAATGTACAGAGACACATTATCATATTTTATACATAGCACAATCATAATTATAAGATATTTAGGGATTTTCTGATTTTGTTTCCTTAGATTTGCTTCTGATTTGTTTCCTTGGATAGACTAGCTTGTACACATATAAATACCTCTTGTTCTTGGAATGATATGAGGAGGAAGATTGTTCCATTGTCTCTATATTTTACATGTTCCAATGTTTTATCCGTTTCTTTTTCAGGCAGTGTTGGAAACTGTGGCTAGAGTTAAGCCCAAGAAAAATGACACGAAGAAAGAGGACAAGTACATACTTTGTACATTTTCACAAGTTGACTTTCTACAGTGTTCAACTCCTCCTTGATTCATGATTTTTGTGTTTTGTACAATTACTTTGTAGATCCTTTCAGCTTCATCATGTTTTCAAACTTGATAATGACCATGGAGCTGAAGAAACACCAACATTAATAGACAGGAAGGTAAGCTTTTAGTTTTGTTTGCTTCTGTGCATGGACGATTGGTTAATTGTGCATTTTCTTTTTGAAAATAAAGATCCATATACTTGGAATGTAATGCTTGATATTTTGTTTATTCAGGACAATGTCTTTATCATATCTAATTTCAAGTCCAAGTATCCGGTATTACAGTTAGACTTGAGGTAAGCTTTCTACATTCATATGGAAAGTGACAAGCATTTGTATGGCTCACTCTTGCTTGACATGTGTTATGTTTAGGTTGATATCAGATCTAGTAGTCGTCATTGTTTCTGCAACATGTGGAGGAATAGCTTTTGCTTGTGCGGGTCAGCCGGTTGGATCACTATCCTTAACATAGTTTTTCTTCATTACTGATAAAGAAAATGACTGATATTTCTTTATTCCAAAGTGCACGATGGTCGTTCTCTTTTGTAGTTGCAAGGAATTCAAATTTCTAATTCTTTATTCATATTCCTCAGGTTATCACTGGATACTTACTAGCAGGATCTATTGTTGGACCTGGAGGTTTTAATGCTGTCAGTGAAATGGTGCAAGTATGTAGCTTTGTCAAGAAGGATCTTATTATTTGTTTATTTTCTTTTCCTAGTACAGTGGGGTTGTTCATTCCCAAAGATTCTAGCTGAGCTTGTAGTACTTGATAAGAAATGTGAAAATACCTGTTTTCACAAGTTTGGGCCTGCTTAAGTGAGCATCTCAATTTTGTTAGCTATCAGATATGGGTTCTAAATGATTGGAAAATGGAAAATGATGGAGACGTGCAATTTCCAAAGAACTTTTCAACTTGATGGTTTCTATTATTGCAATTAAGAACAATATCAATGATCTTTAGCAACTGATTAATGAAAGTTATCTGCGAGTAATCAACTTAGTGTAATTTTCTTCTTAGCTTTTAATTCATTTATGAAGTTTTATGTCACTTTCAACCTGTTTCTGCATATAGGTTGAGACAGTGGCTCAGTTCGGTGTAATTTTTCTTCTTTTCGCTTTGGGACTGGAGTTCTCAACCACAAAGGTTTGCTAAATAGAAAAAAATTTACATATTTCATTTTCATTTCTTGATACAATTCTGCAACCATTATTGATTTTTGTTATACAAATTGTGGGTTGACTGATTTTTGTGTATTATCTAGCTCCGTATTGTTCGAGCTGTTGCAGTACTTGGAGGCTTACTTCAAGTTCTTCTTTTTATATGTCTATGTGGAATTACAGCCTCGGTACGTCTAAAATTTTCTTGTTTTGTGTGGTCTGGTTTTTTATGTGACTATGGGAGCATCATTTCTTGTTATTCTAGTGATCGCTTTGTTGCTATGCATTGATCACAGTTATTGGGTAATCTTACTAGAAAACATAGTGTTAATATGTGTTGCATTGGAAGGGACTGCAAAGTGTGGTGCCTGAGTAGAGAGGTGTAGTATCTCTTTATGCTGCTTTGCTCTTACATTTTTGGATCTTAAGCAGTAATGACCAACTATTCTTTATCAACAACAAGAAGCTATGTCATAATCCTCATCTACCTTCGCCAGCTATAGAATCCTCAATATCCATTTTCTCTATTCTACACTAACCGCTCTCTATATTTTTTAGTGACATTCATATCTCTAAGAGACTCTAGCAAACATTAAACCTTATGTGAATCTACGCCATGAACAAGTCTTGGTGCCAATTTGCCGATATCGCATATGTGGACTTTTTACTTCTATTATGTTATGTTTTTCTGCTAAGTCTGCTGGGTTTTGAGTGATTGTAGTCTCTTGAGACAACTTCCTCCGATGTGATTTTAGGTCTACCTTGTCCCATTTAACACTGGGCCAGTTCATTTGGAGGTCTAGGTAGGATGTGATAAATCCTCACAAACAACATTCTCTCTTTTATCATCTGTATATTCTACTTTCACCTTTCAGATTTTGTTTAACTTTGTATAAGTGCACATTTATCTTAGCATTCACATTTTGATGACACTAATCTTGTGGTACTTCGGACCTTTGAGGTCCAGCATTACCATATAACAGTGTTAGTCTTCAGAGGAACTTCCTTTAGGCCTGTGAACTACACATTGTCACATGATCAATAAGCATATGCTTTGAATGTGATGTGTTGCCATGCAATGAATGCATTTCATGTGCAACTTAGTTCATTTGATCAACAAGTTGTGAAATCACTGGCACATGTATCTTATGTGAAATAAACTGCTGCCCAAACATCTCTGTGAATTCACTTCCCTATTTGAACAATAGCTAGCAACTTCGTTTCAGGCTTTCAGTAATCATAGTGCCACTAACTTTTCAAGAGTCAATTAATGAAACTTTGCTGCTCAGTTGGAATAGATTGTTCTTCCTGCACCAAGATTTAACTTGTTGGCTGTGTTGCCACCCGAAAGTGTACAGGGCTTGGAGAATTAATTAGGACTAACAGTCTTGGGCTGGTTGCCTCTAAAATGAATGTGACAAAAAAAAAATCTGATGAATGGGTACTATTCATTAGGCTAAAGCATCAAATGCTGTAGTTATCTTATGAGGGTGAAAGACATTGGTGAATTTTTAATGTGGAAAATTTTAATTCTTTTAAAATAACAGAATTAGTGAAATTTAATTTTTGTTCTATATTTTAGAAATAGAAATTATATCCAATACAGTTAATTAAAATATAGAAGTTTTCTGCTGTACCTCATCTTATGTTTAGTAGGCCAGCTGAATAAATTGTTGAGCATTAAGATGTGTATGCTCATGTCACTGGCACATGCTGCTTAATTATTTTTACACCTACACATGTTGCAAGATAGGAGAAAGTTGTACCACATCAGTACTATGTCTCATATTTTACGTCAGCAGTTCGCCAAAAGTTTTTCCCCGTTTGTAGCAGTATAAACTTGTGCAACTTGATGATTTTGTAGTTGTGTGGTGGTAAACCTTCAGAGGGTGTATTTGTTGGAGCATTTCTCTCAATGTCTTCTACAGCTGTGGTAAGCTTATCGATATCCAC
Organism: Solanum virginianum; assembly: GCA_000787875.1. Classification (NCBI taxonomy): domain Eukaryota; kingdom Viridiplantae; phylum Streptophyta; class Magnoliopsida; order Solanales; family Solanaceae; genus Solanum; species Solanum virginianum. Next base: position 341,746 of record DF357395.1, on the reverse strand, counting down.
TCTCTATCTCCTTTAGGATATTGTGGACTCTGGAGGCTCTGATGGGTAACTGACCTTTTTCCTTGCCATAGGTGTTGAAGTTTTTGATGGAAAAGAATAGTACAAATGCACTTCATGGCCAGGTTACCATTGGCACTCTTATTTTACAGGTGCTTGGTCCTCTGTTTCATCTCCTGCAAATCCTTCTTTCTTTCCCATTTGCAAGAGTAATCAGTCTCAAAAATTAAGACCTCTTTGATTTTTTATTTAGTACTTGATTGATATCTACTATTTGGAAGTTCTAGTTGAATATTATTTTATTGAAAAGAAGTCTAAATGTCATCTGGCCAGATCAAGTTCACAGATAGAATATAGTCTTACCACTATTTCATCATCACAAGAATAACACTCGCTAAACATCAAATCACTGGAGCCTGGTGAAACTATTAATTTTTCGCCCATAGGATGTCATCACTCATCACATAAGAATAGATCATACTTAACTTTATAGTCTTGGCTCAAATGGAACAGGAATGTAGTGACTAAATTTCAGGTACTTTCTTGTTCTTTCAGGATTGTGCTGTAGGTCTTCTGTTTGCGTTGCTTCCAATCCTGGGAGGCACTTCCAATGTTCTGCAAGGGTTAATATCCATGACAAAGTCGTAAGTCTGCTTGCTTGACTTTGAGCACTTTCTATTACCCTGTCTGAACATGCTTTGGTGAGGGTCAGCTATATTTGTAAGAGTTGGTTTCCATTTGCTTTTCTTCTCTTTAGAATCTTCTTAGTGAAAGGAAAAGAGTTTTCTCAAACACAATTTAGACCCTTTCTCATGAGAACTATAGATAGATTATTGTAACGCTAATAGATAATAGGTTTTATTGTGTTTGAAGCTGATCAATCCTGCAAATCACCTCTTTTCAGAGCTCATTACTGTATGAGAACTGTTTGTTCTGTTCTATTAAGTCGTCTTGTATGTCTGCATGCATTTCATAAGCAGCGTTTTCCTAGAGGCATCTGATAAGTGTGGTAGATTTTGACTTGGAAATTGAATACTTTTATCCATAGCTTTCCCAATTGTTGTAGGCAGGTCCATATTACTCAACAACATGCTCATGAGTTCTGAATTTAGATTTAACTTCTTATGAGTTCATTTTGTCGTCTGGAATATGGTCACAAATTGTCATTATGTCACTTGAGGAGGGAGGGTCGATCCTTTTCTGCCAAAGGGATCTGCCACATTACAGATTCCGGAGCCAAAAGGGTAAAAAAATTGAGTGAAAAATTCCAAAAGAGCAAAAGAAATGGGGATTAAACCAAAAGGGTAAAGGCGCAACAAACCCTGGGCCTTACCCTTTTGCTGTTAACATCGTTAAGTAATAAATTAAAGAAAGGCGCAGAAATTCTGGGCCTTACCTTTTGTGTGGGAATGCATCCACCCCAGTGGACCCCACCCCTTACCCCTTTATTGATTTCCCCAAGTCCTTTACACTCCAACTCTTATTTCTTTTCTTTTAATAATAAAATATATGGATAGATTTTTCTTAAAAATACACGGATTTGCTCCCTTTGATATATTATTTTAATACTTTTGGTTGCTGCATATTTTTTTTTACCTAAAATTTCTTGAGATAACTTATTACCAGCTACTTTAATAATAAAAAAGAAAAATATGTTGCATAAATCAAGACAAAATGTAAATTCGGGATAAAAGAGTGATATTTCTTTGAACAAATTATGAAAAATTTATTTAATTTTTTATGTCGACTCTTGTGGGATAAAAATTCAGATTTGTATTTTTTGTCTCGATTATGGAACATATTTTTCTTTTTTTAATTCATCTTGAAAAAAATTATAGCTTTTTAATAGTTTAGACATAATTTGCTTTAAAAAAAATGATTTTATCCCCAATGAATAATTTATGATCACTTCTAAATTTATGTTTTAGTTAAAAGTTATATATTTATGCCATAGTGAATCAACTCATTAAATGTATGAATTATTTTATTTTATTTTTATTATATTTTTTAAAAAGTACTTTTCTGACACAAACATAATCCTTGAAAAATATTAAAAATAGTTATTTAATTTTAGATGTCTAGTTTAAAATAAATATGACTTATTTCATCATTTTGTATATGGTTATCCTAATTTTTTATTTAGATGACTTAAAAATAATTAATTGGGGCTGGTATAGTAAAATTATAATCAAAATCATTGAAAAAATAATTTATTAGTGTTGATATAGTAAAATCATAATTAAAAGAACTTTTTTAATCATTTATGATATTAGATAAAATATATTTGAATTTTAGTCAAACAATGTGAGTGATTTTATCCCCTCATTAATGGAACTTACAGATGGGTGGAATTTTATTATTTATTTCAAAAAAATTAAATCAACTTTCAAATTGAACTTTATTATCTAGATCTGAAGTTTAACTATTTTAGAATATTGTTAAAGTAGCTAGTAATAAGTTATCTCAAAAAGTTTTAGGTTAAAAAAAAATATGCTGCAACCAAAAGTATTAAAATAATATAGCAAAGAGAGCAAATTCATTCGTGTACATTTTAAGAAAAATTTACCCATATATTTTATTATTAAAAGAAAAGAAATAAGAGTTGGAATGTAAAGGACTTGGGGAAATCAATAAAGGGGTAAGGGGTGGGATCAACTGGGTGGATGCATTCCCACACAAAAGGGAAGGCGCTAGAATTTCTGCGCGTTTCTTTAATTCATTAATTAATGACGTTAACGACAAAAGGGTAAGACGCAGGGTTTGTTGCGCCTTTACCCTTTTGGTTTAATCTCCATTTCTTTTGTTGTTTTGGAATTTTAGCTTAATTTTTTAATTCTTTTGGCTGTGGACTCCACATTACATATCACAGTTCTCAGATGGTTGTTGGGCTATACATCCAATTCTGGTGATTGTAGAATTTTCAATAGTAAACAAAGAGTTTGGTGAAATATCAATTCGCTTTAGTGTGTTACGACCCGAGCCTACCTGTAGTTGTAACACGATACTCAGTATCCCAAGGGACTCCAGGTTAACCACATGGCATATATAAACATACTAAATTAAAGGGAATCAAATGCAGAAGTAGAATATGAATGATCTAACGATATGCTAGCATAGCATAGAAAATAAGTGCAAGGCGACAGCGTAGATTCAACATGTCAAATACATCTATCCAAGAGCTTCTAATATAGAGATGTAACTAGGACAGACCTTAACTCACAAAGTAGTCTAATATAGAAATAAAAGGAAGTCTAAGGTAAGCACGAAGCGTATCCTCGCAACGTGAGGACTTCTTCTACTTACCGCGCAGATGAGAGGGAGCATCTTCACCTATATTATAAGACAATATAGACAAAAGTATGCAGTCAATACTATCAAATGTAGTTGTACTGAGTATGTGAGATAGGCAAGGTATGGTAAAATCATGTTATGCAATTGACCTAGTTAGAAAACATAATAAACATAACCATGATAGTATGTCATGAACAAGATCAATGAAATTTAAGAATTATAATGAAAACCTTAAGAAAACATAAGTTATGTCGCACTCATTTGTGGGATATCAATCTTAATCGACAATAAGACCATGCGAGTTATAACATGAAATCCGGATGTTACCCCTTCATAGGAAAAAAGGGAGACTACTTGCCAAGGTATACTCTACCCTATTAAACCAGTCATGTCATACGCTATGTGATCCACTAGCTAAGTCAATTAACTCAACCTATAGTGGCATGTAGTTATGGTGGCACGTAGTTATGGGGCTAGGGTTGCTGCTAGAGACTCCCTTACCAAGCCTCTACCTCAAAGCTTATCGATGTTAAATCAAATTTCAATGGAATAGATCTCATAAATCATCAAGTCATATCATGTGGAAAGACAATAATTAACTACTAATGCGGTTCATAAATCATAATCATAAAGTAGCTCATTTCATCACAATTCATGTAATGTAGGAATTATCCTTTCATCATTACGAATTTATAAGTAGGTGAGAATCCTTTCGCAATCATTAATTCTTTGTTAAGAGGCATCACTAAAGCATAGTTTATTATTTTCATAAAACATGCATGAAATTCTTGTCAAAGTCATGATCATAATTCATAATGAAAATTAGGGTAAAATACATTGGTTCATAAGAAATCAACTTTAAATAATGTATGCATAATCAAGTACAATATTATCAATTGAGTCATAATTGAAAGAATCCATAAATAATTTCATGAACTCTAGGTGAAATTGAGACGAATTTGGATTTTAAAACTTGAAAGCAATTGGGCTCCATGGATGAAAAAGATCTATGAATGAATATCCGCATACCTGGAGTGAATCCTTTCCTTAAATCCGGAATTAAGAGGTTGGATTGAGGAACCGTAGAAATGGACCTTGATCTTGTCTTGGGAGAAGAATCTAGGGAGAGAATTTTGTTGAAGTGGATAAATTGTGAGAGAATGGAAAAATTTGGAAGGTTTAGGTAGTTACAGGTTTTAGGAATAGTTCTAAAAAGGCATAGCTTTAATATTAAAAGAGTGGAAAAAGTTCAACATATCCCTGAAAAGTTAACTAACGATAGGTTCTACGGTCCTTAGAACTCTTCACAGGCCGTAAAAGCCCTTCGTGGAAGTTAGGGTAAAAACTCAGGCTCTCTGATGTTTTCCACGACCATGGTCTACAGGTCACAGAAACTTCTACTTTCCATAGAAATCCCTCATCCTGTTGAAGTCTTTGAAAACTCAACTATCTGAACCTTCATTCTATGGAAGGGTCTATGGCTCGTGGTTCCTTTCATGAGCCGTAGAAACCCGTCGTAAAATCCCCTTGGCCAAAAATCATTCTAAGTGTTGGTGTTCTATGGATCCTTCCACGGTCTGTAGAACAAACCACGGTCCGTCCTGTTGGCCTGTATAAAAACTCTCGAGGCTTGTTATTTCTGGATCCTATTCTATGACCCTTTAGTCCTTATACGACCCGTAGATGGTCTTGTCGAAGAACCTAAAATTTAAAAATTTTCTCCAAGGCTCAGGGCCCTTTTCCACGATTGGTTCAACGGCCCATAGGACCTTCTACAGTCCGTACACAGGGCTCGTAGAGCCAGTGCATCTGGTCAGATCTGCACTTTCTTTCTTCATTCCAACATTCCACCTTTCGAGCTATCACAGAGTGTATGGGCAGATAATATGTTAGTAGGATGGGACTAAGAGGTTTAATGCCTTTGGA
>DF357395.1:313323-336448 GCA_000787875.1 Solanum virginianum | reverse complement strand
TCTGAAGTTTCTTGCAAAGGCTCATGAGAATTGACAAGTCCAAAATGGAAAACTATGATATATGTTTGATATAAACATAAATACTCGAATCAAAAGAAGGTATTTTAGGTGATCAACCTCACTAAATGTATCTTTACCATCAAAATGCAAAAGGCGAAAAATGCCTATGTACAAACTTATTCATTGTTATCTCGACATAAACATGTAAGATCTAGAAAGCATGTTGAAGATAGAGGTGCAACTAAATTATGCAAAATGGCCTCGAAGGCCTAGCTCAAGTGGCAAAGGGTGGAGGATTTGTGGCTGATTTCACAGGTTCAAGCCCCATACCATGCAAAGCGAAGCCTGGTATTTAAGTGGAGAAGGGTAGAGGGGCGGGCCCGTTATCACCGAGTTTAGAAGGCTGTGTTTGGTCCAAAGGGCAAGCCACATACAGATTTCTCGGTTATCAAAAAACAATTATGCAAAATGAAAGATGGATACACCAACAATTGATTGTATCAATTGTGAACATGTAGTGTCTGCCAATACTTTATAATTTGGAAGCCTAGGAAGCCCATTCGTCCATCTAAATCAAGATAAGATAGATATGCATGGAAAATGTGATTTCACAGTCTTGCAACCCATTAGTATAATGTATAAGGTGAGAACTCTCTTCACAGCGGATGGACTTATTGAAAACCATATATTTTCATGAGAATCTTCAAAAAGAATTTAATAGAAGTCAAATTTGATGGGTGGAGGGTTGATGGACATATTCCCTACCAGAGGAGTCATTTTTTATTGGTTAAATGTGAAAGGCATAGAGAAAAGAGATTATTATGATGAATACGGAAATAGTTGATCAAATGAATACCTATGGGAACTGGGAAGGTAAATCATAAAGAATTGCCACATGATTTTAGCAAAATTTCACCCAAGTTCTGGATTCTTGAGAGCCATGTAGTAATACTTAACCTTCTTAATGATCCTTTGCATTTAGTACTGTCTTCTGAGACAGCTGATATAATTAATAGTATGCAACAATTAAAATGAGTACTAGGCTTTGTTATTTCTGTGTATTTGGTGCTAAATTCTGTAACTTTGGTACCTTTACTCTTTTGTCCTACTCTTTTGCTAAGAGGCACTGCTTTTAGACTGTAGTTAGTTCTGAAATGAGGAACAACCTTTAAATGTTTAGCATGGAGAATTTGCAAGTATGACATACTTATTAATTGATCTCATGTAAAGAGGACCATTTTTAGTATCCTTGTGAAGGCGAAATTTACTTTTGAATGGAGTGAACTTCAGAAAATTTTGTTTTGCAACTAAAATTTGCATTTTTTTTGGAGTGCTTGTGTTTTAGAAGAAATGTCAGTTTCAACGCGCCTCAGCTCTTTATGGTATTGTACTAACAGCAACATAACTCCATTCTTATCATATGATGGTTGTTGATTCTATTACTTAGTCGGCATAGTCTGTACTTACTGCCTAGTGGTGTATTACATAACATATACGATTAGCATACCGATAATGGTGTATCACTGTATTGTTTGTCCTCCCTAATTAAACTTCTGGGGAATGTGGAAGGTGGGATTCAAGAAAGTAGATGCTGATCTAGTACTTCTGGAAGTTTTGTGCTTTAAATTGTTTGAAACTCTTGCCTGACGTTAATTTTGCACCAGTCCTACTTATTTATTGCGTTATACTGATTCATCTATCAGCCAGGTTGGTCATGTTGCTCTCATTTTTGGCCATTTTGTCAATTTTATCACGGAAGTGTGTGCCATGGTTCCTGAAGCTGATGATAAGTTTATCATCACAGGTATGAACTTCCAGACTTGAAGAAGTCCCTTTGTTAGGCAATAGCAATTTCTGAGATCTTTTGGGGAGAGCAAGAATTAGAGAGAACTAAATTGAATTCTCACAAAATATGCTAAACACCTATTTATAGGTGTGTTCTACTGTAGAAGATAGAGAATCAGTTAAGTTCTTACTCTACAAAGTACAGCGGCGTACTTATTGCATGCTTTACCCACTTATATGGTTGCACATTTATTATACTGCTTGACCCATTAATTAGGCTGGACTGGAACTGCTCAGTGAACATTGTTTGTCAGTTTTTATGAGTTCTTTATGACTACTTGTGGGCATGGTGGTCATTGGTATTTAAGATTATTCTGACAATTCTAATTTGTCTTTAATTTCGCAGACCAATGAACTGTATCAACTGGCTTCAGTGGCATTTTGCCTCCTTGTAGCTTGGGTTGGTTATTCTTCTACTACTCTGCCTTTTGAACTTGTGTAATAAAATATGCATTTGGATCATCTTTTCTTTGCTTTCTGGTTATGCATCATTCCTGCTGAGTGCAGGACCCAACCTCCCTCTATATCCCCTGGTAGAAAGATTCAGGACTAGGACTTTTGGAGTTGGAGTAAATATTTGTTATGGCCTCTTTAACATGTCTGCAATGTTAGATGTGCTTGTTTTTATCATTTTTGAATTTGAAACCTTGTTAGCAAGCTCTTCACAAGGATGTGTTCATATTGCCAAGATATTCCTAGTTCAGAATTCTTTAGCTTTTCACGAACAGCTCCTTAACTGCACTGCAGTCGAGAAGAGCTCAGAACAGCTTGTTCATGCTTAGTCTGCTTATTCTAAGTCTTTTGTTCCAATTTCTTCATCATGTTTACAAACTGTGGTATATTGACGTGTTAACTATATAGTCTATTATTTTAGTTCTTGAATTTTTTACTCAGAGAGGTGAGTGTTGAACTTGGTTCACTTTTTGCATGCTAAGAACTAAATCTTTTACTTGTTTTCTTATCAATAATTTTTTTCTGTTGTTTTTACAATTTCAGTGTAGCGATAAGCTAGGTCTAAGCTTAGAGTTGGGTTCATTTGCTGCTGGAGTAATGATTTCTACAACTGATCTTGCCCAACATACTCTTGAACAAGTAAGACTTCATTATGATATTTGTTTTGCCATTACAAACTAGGGACAAGAAGGAATCATGGTATCAATGTGCATTAGAATATAAGAGCAGAAGCCAATCTGATATTTGAATAGAAGTTTCTTAACTTCTATTCATTTGATATTGTTATTGAACATGCATTGACCTACTGATACAAAGGTATACTTCAACTATGTGTGGTGAAGATTTGATTCTTATTCCTACCTTCTGAGAACTAATTTTTCCTTTTACTGTCCAAGACATTTGATCTGTGTATAACCTGATTTCAGTTTGATCACAAACGATCTTCAAATGCTGCTCTGTCCAAAGCATTATTTGTTCTACTTGCTAAATAATTCCAACCATATTCTGTAATAATATAAGCTGAGATGGGAGGGGATAGTGTTGGCTTTTAAACAAAAGAATTAGGGATTCAACATGGAAAGGCTTAGAGAGAAAAAATACTGCAGTGTTGTCAAAGGAATTATTTTATTAATAACTTAGAGGCTTACATTTTTAGCTTAATTTCTAACTAAAAAAAAAAAGAAAAATATGCTACTAACATATATGCAAATTTAAATAAAAAAAATAAAGAGGAAACAAACTACTAAATTCAAGCCACAGAGGACTCTTCTTAAAAAAAAAAAATTGAAATCCTAAAAGTTAGCTACTGATAAGCTGAATTTATAGAAAAATCTTTTAGAGATTATGCATCTAGTTGTTTTATTTCTGAAATTTCTAAGACATATTTTTAACACTCTTCCTTCAATCAAAAATTGTATGTCGTAGTCTTGGTTGGAATTGACCTCGTGAGTAAATCTACCAATTATCTTTGGTATTGTAAGAGTTGTGTTCATCTTCTGTTGGATTGAATGAATGAGAAGTTTTTACCTCTCATTTCAACTTATAAAATTTCCTTAGTGGCATCAAACATTCGAGAATGCTGCTCTTCAAATGACAATTTAAATACTTTTTCCTTTAACTGGCTAACACTAACACTCAACAAATTTTGATTAATATTAGGCACGTAGACAGTATTTGAAATTATTTTTGTCAAGGAATTTATTTCGACTCCAATGTTCCCTTTTCCTTTTGCAGGAATGTTGTCACCATTCCGGATTCTGCTTTCTTATTTTTCATATAAATGAACTTTTTAACAAGATTTATGTCATGTAATATGTCATGCGATTTGTACAATCACGGTCAATCATCTAAAAATGACATATCTTGATTGAGAAGTATGTTGTCACAAATACTTCTTCATTGGCATCTGCTTCATTTTTTTAAGATCTACTTTTGCAAATCACAATTTTATGATCAAAGCTGGTAGCAAATCATGCACTGTGAATCTGACTTTTTCCAACATTTAGGATGGCTTTTTTTGCCACAGTGCTAACAAGGTGGATAATTTTTCATCTATTACGCTTTCTTCGAGTCTTGTAGTTGGTTGCCAAAGCTTCTTCAATTATACCATCTTGCCTTACAAGCCTCCTTGGCTTATGCCTGCAATGTATTTAGCAATTTTGCTACGGTAATCTTGGATAGATCTTTTGTGTTTTCGAAGGTAGTTATGGATGATATCTTTCCGGCACTGTAACAAGTTTTCCATTAATTCTCGAATCTTTAAATTTAGTGCTCACTTTCTTAACACAAGAAGTCGGGGATTCCTCATCTTTTGCAATTCAAAACTCCTTGTAATTTCAATACCTTCATGCCTCATATTCTTTCAATCACCTTTGTATTCTTCCTTTAGATAATCTCAACTTTCTTTTGTTGATTTGAGAGCCATAACTTTCGTGAAAATTGTTGCGGACACACCAACAAATAAAGTTGTTTTCGCCTTCAATTTTTGATTTTCTTTTCCTTTTGGCTTTTGATCTGGGCAACCGTGCGATTATTGGGCATGGTCTCCCAAAGATTTAAAGCCTCTAGATAAGTCTCCATTCTTATTGTCCAAAGTTGGTAATATCACCATCAAAGACAAAGGAGCTGTTTTGGAAAAACTATTTTCAGAATCCATCTCACTTGCAGGTTCCTCAAGAAAAATGGCTACAATATCAATTGTTGGCTTTTAACAAAGAAATTAGGGAAATAGCTGTTGATTTGAGAGCCATAACTTTCGTGAAAATTGTTGCGGACACACCAACAAATAAAGTTGTTTTCGCCTTCAATTTTTGATTTTCTTTTCCTTTTGGCTTTTGATCTGGGCAACCGTGCGATTATTGGGCATGGTCTCCCAAAGATTTAAAGCCTCTAGATAAGTCTCCATTCTTATTGTCCAAAGTTGGTAATATCACCATCAAAGACAAAGGAGCTGTTTTGGAAAAACTATTTTCAGAATCCATCTCACTTGCAGGTTCCTCAAGAAAAATGGCTACAATATCAATTGTTGGCTTTTAACAAAGAAATTAGGGAAATAACAGAGAATGCTACTGTAATGTTGTCAAAGGAAATTATTCTATTATTAACTCAAAGACATACATTTATATCTTAATTCTAACTTAAAAAAATAGAATAATATGCTCCAAACTTATTTACAAATTCAAATAACAAAGAAAGAAGAAATTTGACTCCAAAATTCAAGCCACAAACTGGAAAACAGGTAATTTAAAATCCTAAAAGTTAGCTATTGATAAACTGAATTTGTGCAAAAGAAATCTTTTAGAGACAATGCAACTTTTTATTTCTATAATATCCTGATTTCAAATGAAGAAACATTTAGGGGTCGTTTGGTACAAAAATGAATAACGCAGGGATTAATAATGCAGGGATTAGCAATGCATGGATTAGTAATGCAGGGATTATTTTTTATCAAGTGTTTGGTTCATTGCTTCCCATCTAATCTTGTGCTTGGTTTAGAACTTTTTACAAAAAAATTCTTTCCAATTATATCCTTGAATTATTATGAACTTTTCTATTTCATCTAATTGGGTCAACATAGATTATTTTATTGTGACTTCTAAGTTCTAACTAGCTAAGAGAACAACAATTTTGTCTTCATGTTTGCTATTTTCTCACTTGAATTATTTGACAATAAATAATTGTGATCTTAATAAATCAAGCACTCATAAAACGCCAACTTTCAATTTAATAGAGATGGAGCATCTACTTTTAAAATCGAAAAGATGGTAAACAATTGTAAAAATGAACAAACCATCTATATTTACTCATAAAAAGTTGAAAGTTGTAGTTTTAATATGGAGTTTATATCTTAAAAGTCTTTCAACTATGAGAATTTATCTAACATAGTCATTGCACTTTATTTTGTATCAGTAAGATCACTTAATTAGGTCTTTGTATCAACTAAATTAATTATAAAAAGAAATTGACATGGCAAAATATTTTTTGTATATTATGTAAATATGGACTCACAAATAAATAAAATTTAAAAATTTGACATGGTAAATTTATTAATTTTTTATATCATGTAAATATAAACCGCAAATAAATAAAATTTGTAAACTAATTTATTTAAATAAATTTACTTGTACAAAATTACAAAAATAAAATATAAAATCAAGAAAATAAAAAAAATGTAAAAGAATTTAAGGGATATTTTTGTCTTTAAATATCTAATCTCATGGTATTAAATAGAAGGTATTAGCTAATATCACCAAATGGAAGGTATTAGTTAATACCATGTAGGGTGTATTAACTAATATATAGATTAGTTATACACAAGCATAAAATCCTATCGGACATGGTATTGAATAATACCAGACATAGTACATGGATTATTTTGTCTAATACCTCCTATCAAACAGCCCCTTAGTTTTTGAAGATTGGTTGCAATGTTAAACTAGTTGCAGTTTGTTCCATTTGAATCAATTGATGTGATGCACCTTCTATTGATTTGAAGTTGGTAAAAGTCAACGTCATTGTGGAGTAAGAATTTGATTTACTTAAATCTAATAATCAAACCACAAAAAGATTGCATCCATATGCATATAAGCGATTGTAGTTCTTTTGGAAGTGAAATAGGACTATAATATCATTTATTCATTGTTCGATGGGATTAAGAATGATTTGCATGTGCCTTGTGATGGATACCGCATGAGAAAGTTATGGGAGATTACTGTATAAGAGAACATATTTGCTATTCTTTGACAAGTAAAGAGACATTTTGGACACAACTATTATCATCTGATTTGCAATGTGCTCTGTGTTCTGAGTCCATAGTAGTTTCCTTTTAATGGCCAGACTGTTTCTGAGCTTTTTGAATGTGTTTGGTGGGTAAGTTAAGTTGCATGGACTTTTCACTTTTGATGCCGCACCCGTGTCGGATACTCCAAAAACACTCTACTTTTGGAGAATCCAACATGGACCTATTGACATATTTGAAGAGTCCAAGCAACATAGTGGGTCAGTGACCCAAAATGGGGATTTCTGTTCCCAAAATCTGCATAATGAGAGGATTTCTGCTTCCAAAATCTACATAATGAGATTAAAGGTCTAAAGATTGAGCTTATCAGTTTGAGTAAGAGTCTGTTTTGTATTCATCAAACAGAAGTAAAAGGTCTGGTGTGTGTGGAGGTAATTGGTCCACTTTCAAGAGAAAGCAACTCATTTCTCTTTGAACAATCTAGGGCATAGACAAGACTTATACTTTTCCTGCCTTTCTCTGCTGGATACATTTGGTTAAGATTTATTTTGATGCAGGTTGAACCCATACGCAACTTCTTTGCAGCTCTTTTTCTTGCCAGTATTGGGATGCTCATCCACGTTCATTTCCTCTGGAACCATGTTGATATCCTACTCGCATCAGTGATATTAGTGGTCATTGTTAAAACTGCTGTGACTTCTGCAGTTGTTAAGGCATTTGGCTACAACAATAAAACTTCACTGCTAGTATGACTCCACTTCTGTATTGAGTTTTAACTTTTTGTTGTATAAGTAACTAACTTTTGTTGACAAAGGGAAATTGACATTTTGCAGGTTGGAATGTCTTTAGCACAAATAGGAGAATTTGCTTTTGTGTTGCTCAGTCGTGCTTCTAATCTTCATCTAGTTGAGGTAATTGATACTACTGTTCTCTATGTGACAGGATTTTCTAGTTGCTATCCAACTTTAAAAAGAGCCTAATAGGATAAAATGAGAACTCACACTGCATTAAATCTTTTCGACCTGTCACTACTTCTAAATAAATCTCTTTCCCAGCATTTCTATCAGACAGGAATTCATTAGATTGATGGATGAATGTACTATTACAACTTTCAGGGTAAATTGTACCTGCTGCTTCTAGGGACAACAGCTCTCAGTCTGGTATGAACTATTAGCTTTCTTTTTTATCTCCTTAAGGGGTCTCAGTTCTGAATGATGCTGCAGGTCTTATCTATGTTAGAGTTATATTGTTATTTTTTACTATTAGGACCCATAACATGTCTTCTCTTTTCTCTCTTATCAACTCCTATGTTTGAGGATTGAGTAACTTGTTATTAGTGAAGGCTTATTCTCAGTCTCCCTGTACTAATTACATAGAGATAATGCTTTTACATCTGAGGTGCATTTAGCTAGGGAAATGTACACTTTAGGAACTCATGCGTTCTTACTTCAGCAAAAAAGAAGAAAGGATACTCATGCGTCCTTTTCTAGCATTTTACATCAACTTAGGAGCGATTTAGACAACAGTTTTGAAAAAAGGTTTAAAAAGAAACGTTTAAGTTTGAAATGTGTTTGAACGGTTATAAGTTTCTAAAGGATTTTTGAGCAGACAGATTCGTGTGAAAAACAGCTCATAGCACTTCTTTTAATTCAAAAGAACTTTTTTCCAGATTTTTGCAGAAACATATTTTAGGAGTTTTTTAAGAATATAGTTTTCCAAAATATAACTTCAGTTTTTGCAAGAAATCTGCAGAAACACACTTTCCATAATAGTGTTTCGTATGCCAGTGGAAGCACATGTGCGCAAGAGAGATCAAAATAGAAGTGCCATCTTAAATGAAAGCATCTCCATGATTGAATATGATGAATAAATCCGTTTCTATTCACAGTCGGTCCTTAGTTCTGTTTTTCTAGCTGAATTATGAGAAATCTTTTGGCAGGTAACCACGCCATTGCTTTTCAAGCTTATACCTGCTGTAGTTCACCTTGGCGTGCTGCTTAGGTGGTTCCCACCTGAAAGTCCAAGTGAGGTAATTACTCCATTGGTGGTCACCACAAGGACAGATTCGCCTTTACCACTAGTTTAGGCTCATGAGTATCTTGTTTTACTAAATGTTCTCCTGGGCTTGTACTTTGCAGTTTGGATTCAAAAGTGACAACTTCCGAAGTGATAGTGCTAAACAAAGGATTGCACTGATATCCAAGGATCTGATTCATGAAGGTTAAATTTGTGAGGAAGGTCTAGATGACCTACCCTACTTGGAGATGTATTCTAGTTCACAGCCTGAATGGTGCTACAGAGGTTGTGGACTCGGGTAATTCTTGCCTCCCTCATGTGAGGGACTTCATATTTTTCTTGTTATATGTATCTTGACCAAAATAGAGAAAGACAAAGCTAGACGTGCGTCCAAAGGTAGGAGAGACCTGGATATAGAGGCATTCTAACTGCAGACACAGCTAACAAGTCGAAGCATTGTTCACCTCAAGTGATAGATAGTTTTGGAAGTTACTTGATTCTTTCTTATTTTTTCCTTATAAATGTAAAATAATTTTGGTTTATGATGTAATTGTAACTGCTATATGAATTGTCACTCCAATTTCATTGATGTACCACATGTAGTTTCCAGTATGTAACAGTTTTTATGTTATGAGGTCAACTGTATAGAAAATATCGTACATTAATTTTGTTGTTTACTTCTTAAATATCTTTTCCTTGGAAATTTTGGCATGGCCCAAATCTTTTGAATGATCACACCCCATCTATTAGCTTATTATGGTAGTTGGCTCAATCCAGAAACCAATCAATATAAACGACAAAAATGGAAAATGAGAAACTAGTGAAGTTTGCTTGTCTTGCCCGTTTCTATAATCATAATCTTCCATTATAGCTTGTATTGATTCTGCTATATTCAGATATATGATGAAATTATGTCAGGATTCTTCAGTACTCAAGTTTGCATGGTAACTGCAGATCACACCAATTGTAATCTTCCATTTTCAGACTACAGTCGAAGTGCATTTATCTCCTGGTTGGTTATCTTTAGCCGACTGGGTTGTAATGGCAATGTAGCAGAGCTGTATTCTTGATACTCGTGAACTGTCAAATGTATTTAGAGTCGAGTCCGTCTTTAGATCTAGTGGCTGCACTTGCAAATAAAATTTCACATAAAAGTTGTTGGAAGCTGCTGTTCTCACTGTTTTCTAAAATTTACTGCATCATTTTGATTGTTCTCGTGTGCTGTTGACTAATTTTGTAGGTGTATGTATTCAATTCAATATTTGTGAATTAAGCAAGGCTTGTGAGGCCAGTGTATATGTGCTTCTAGTTAGGTGACATGTTTTAGATAGTCATTTACAGAGGAAATTCAGTCAAATTCTTTTTGAAAATCTTTAACTAAGTAGAGCAATAATAACAATAAAATTTAACGTCGAAAATCCTTCCGAATTAAAAAAAATCACGGTCTATGAGGAGCAAGTGATATCTGTAATAAGGAATTTACACTTAAAAGGCTTGAGTAAAAAGTCCAAAAACTACTACATACTCAAAAGAAGTATCTATCTTTTAATTTTTTCACCTTACTATAATATCACTTTAACACTCTATTTTTTCTCACAGGCTATTTACCTCTGTGATGCCTCATTCTTCTTTTCTCTCCTTTGTTTTGGTGTATTTGAGAATGAACAATGGCCTTCCCTTTTATAGGAGCGGATACTTGGACTCCAAACTCCACAAATCATGACTTGCTTACCAAGTCTAGATTTCAACTAAGCAAATTGAGACATGCAAATTATAAGAATGGGATGGAACCAACAATACTCCCCTTCCAGTCCCATTTATTGGAAGGAGGTAACGTCAAGCTTCTGAGAGCATGTCGACAAGTTCTTTGCATAGCTCAAACTTGTCTTTTGATACCACTTTGGTCAATACATCTGAGGAATTTTCACTTATAGAAATTTCGATAACCTACATAGATTCATCCTCTATCCTTTTTTTAATCCAGTGATATCCCACATCGATATGCTTAGTCCTTGCATAATACATGGTATTTTGATCAAGTCTATTGCATTTTGATGATCACAATAGACAACATATTCTTTCTGATGTAATCCAAGTTCTTGAATAAATTGTTTCAGCAATACCATTGCCGGCTTTAGACTCCTTTTTCAACTAGGATACTATAATACAATTCTTTTCCAAGTAGGATTTTATATACTATTGTTATTCCTATTTCTATTCTAAGTACGTAGGATTGTATTTACCTATTCCTATTCTAACACTCCCCCTCAAGTTAGTGCATACACATTATAGGTACCTAGCTTGTTAAAAATGTAATTAATATGAGGATCGATGGAGAGCTTGGTGAGATATCTGCAAGTTGATCACTCAACATCACAAAATCGACAATCAATCTCAGTGTGCTTAGTTTTCTCTTGAAATAGTGGTTTGATGCACAATATCGATAAAACACAATGTGATAAGTTCTTGAATTATAGTTGAACTTCCTAAACCAAGCTCTGATTCATACCACAGAGTGACTTACACAAACGAGATACAAGGCTACCCAACGACATACAAGGCTACCAAATGACATTCAAGGCTACCAAACTCCCCCTGAGCAACAAAATCACGTGATTGCTCCATATAGATTTTTTTCCTCGAGATGATCATGGAGAAAAGCATTCTTAATGCTCAAATGATCAAAAGGTCAATGGAAAATGACAATATGGATCATCTCAAAATTGCTCCAAGAAAGTCATTTTAAAACTGGTCGGAACTTGCTCATGCGTCGAATTATTAACTTTGATAGCTAAACGTGGTCATAAATTGAGAAATAAAATTATATGGATAGGGTCGGAATGATGACATGATCCTACTAAGAAAGAAAATTATATGGGTAGAGTTCAAATGGGCACAACCCTACTAAAATGTAAAATTATATGGATAGGGTCAAAATGATGGCACGACGCTGCGCAAATTAGATTTGATGAGTCACCTAAAGACGCATGAAACTATGCAAATCAAATCTGAGTAACCAAAAAGATACGCAGTGTGATGCAACTCAGATATGAGAAAGTAGTTCAAAAAATTCACTATACTACACAAATTGAATATGAGAAGTAGTTTAGAGATTAATGGTGCTAACAAATTGAATATGAGAAAGTAGTCATCGAAAAGATGGCATGGTACTACACATGATAACTATGAAAAGGTAGTCATATAAAAGAAGACACTGTGCTACACAAATTAGATATAAAAGAGTAATTACCAAAATAATGGCACGGTGCTACTCAAACACTGACAGATGTGACATTGACACAAAACAACCATAGAAAGTAATCATACATATCTCATTGACCCTACTTTTGTTAACATAACCGTTAGCCAAACGGGCAACATATATGGGTCATAGCCACCCGCCAGCAGCGGAAGCTCTTTGATTTTTACTAGGACCATAGAAGCTCTGATACCATGTGAGAAATATTGAAGAAAAATATTATTGAATTGTTATTTACATTATTATATTGAGACCCTATTTATAGATACTATATTATACTCCTTTTTAACTAGAATACTATAATATAATTCTTTTTCAAGTAGGATTCTATGTACTATTGTTATTCCTATTTCGATTCTAAGTAGAATTGTATTTACCTATTCCTGTTCCAACAGTATAGCCTTTCAAGATTGGATTAGATCTTCCAAAACACAAACAATCTTTGTGGTACTTCTCAGGTATCTAAATATGTACTTGACTGCTTTCTAGCATTCTTTTTTAGAATTTTCAAAGAATCTACTAATAACACTAACTACATGAACAATATTATCTGATACATATCATTACATACATCAAGTTTCCGAACTGCGAAAGAGTAAAGTACTTTGATCACATTCTCTTTCTCCTTCTTTGTTGTAGGACTTGCTTAACTTTAAATGGCTCGTAAGAGAGGTGCTAACAACTTTAGAATTCTTCATACTGAAGCAATCCAGTACATGCTCTATGTACTTCTCATGAGATAGCCATAAGTTTTTACTTATTTGTTCTTAAACAATCTTCATCTCCAAATTTATTATGCTGGACCCAAGTCCTTCATGTCATATGACTTAGATAAATCACCCCTCAATTTGACAATCATCTCTTTGTCCTGTTCTACAATTAACATGTCATTAACATACATCAACAAAATAATAAAGTTATTATTTAAAAATCTTTTGAAGTATACATACGGATCAAAACAGGTATTTATGTAAATTTGACTTTTTATGAAAGAGTCAAAAACTTTTATACCACTACCTTGGTTCTTGTTTTAATTCACAAAGGCTTTTATTTAATTTATACACCATGTGTATCTTTTGAACAACAACAACAAAAACAACAACATACCCAGTATTTATTTTCAAATACTTCAAATCCCTTTGGATGCTTTATATATATATATCCTCCTTCAAATTTTTGTGAAGAAATGTAGTTTTCAGGTCCAACTGCTCCACTTCAAAATATAGGCTATGCTCAAAATGATTTAAATAGAAGTCATTTTGACAACAAGTGAAAAATTTTCATCAAAATTAATATCTTTTTTTTTCTGTTTGAAGCCTTTAATCATCAATAGAGCTTTATATATGACCAACTTATTGTTTCCATCTTTCTTCAGTTTAAGGATTCGCTTGTACTTAAACAGCCTTTTACCTTTCAAAAGTTCAACTAGCTTGTACGTACCATTTTCTATAGAGATTTTATCTCTTTTTGCATGGATTTCATCTGTTATCTCTTTTCTTAATGAGACATCTCTTTTCTTAATGAGACATCTCCTTAAAATGTTTGACTCATACTCATCATGATGAGTACATATGTTCTAAAAGAAGGTTACCTGGATGATTTTACTCTTTACCTTTCTGATCTCCTAAGAGATTGAGATTCTTCTTCTTCTTGAGAAAGGTACTTTACTTGCTCGGCATAATCACCAAGATGCTTCTACTGCTCAATAACCTCATTAGGTTCTCTTTTATTAGTAACCTTATCGATTGTACTGTCTACACTTATGAGATGGTTAGAAATAAAAAGAATGGTGAAAAGATTAAGAACTATATTCATTAATAATTCCCACTTTACTTTCTAGGAATATTATACTTCTACTTCTGATGACCTTCTTCTTAATAGGATTCCCGAACTCTTCATCTCCATATTTGAACTATATGCAAAAAATTAATATATCATCTAGTTTGGTTCTCTGCTCCTTCAGTACATATGCAAAAGCTTTGCAATTGAACTCCTTTAAATATGAGTAGGGCACCTTCTTGTTGGTTTGAACTCTCTCTGGTATATCAAAGTTCAATGAAATTGATGGATGATGATTAATAAGGTAATACGTTGTACAATCTACTTCACTAAAGAATGACTTAATAGACCCTACGGGTTCTACTCTTAATAGAAGCATAGTAGGCATGCAACCAATTCATCCCAAGAATGATATCAAAATCTACCATGTCCAGTTCAACAAGATCACAAGGCAACAACTTATACAAAATGCAAATAGGACAACGCCTATAAACTTTCCTAGCAACAATAGAGGCACCAATAGGAATAGACACTTCATATGACTCATGCAACAACTCGGGGGTCAACATGGAACTTTTAAGCAACAAAAGGGATAATAAAGGAAAGGGTGGCACCTGGATCAATCAAAATATATACATCAAAGTCAAAGATTTTCAACATACCGGTAAAAAAATCGAGAACCTCACCACCTTGAGGACCACCTCACCCAATGAGACCGCATTTGTACCCTATCCCTTGCCACGGTTTCTTGGATAATCTGCCTTCTTGTGACCAAGTTCCCCATATTCAAAGCATGCATTAGAACCCTTCAAACATGGGCCACCATGACTCCATCCATATTTAGGGCACATATCAATGGGAGCCACGCTACCAACACCTTGAGGCCTAGGGATGTCATTGACAAACCCCCTATTAGTGGCATGACAAGGCCCTTGGCCTTGACGAAATCTAGTACCCTTTTGGAATTTACCCTCAAACTAGGCCCTCTTGGACTCATGCCCCATTCTCTTCCTCAATTTCTCCTCCTTCATTTGCTCAGCATGGGTCATCAACCGAGACAAGTCCATGACATTAATTAGCATGGCGTACCGATATTCTTCACTTACCAAGTCGGAGACCCCCATCATGAACTTATTCATCCTAGATCTAGGATAGACAACTAAATGAGGAACATACTTTGAAAGTTGATTAAACCTGAGGGAATACTCCCTCAAACTCATAGCACCTTGTTACAAGTTCATCAACTCCACCAACTTAGGAAAAATTGATTAAGGAAAGCCAATTTGAATTTCTCCCAAAGCACCATATTACTAATTCCCTTCTCACCCTTCCATTGGTCATACCATATTTGGGCTACCCCCTTGAGTTGGAATGCTGCCAACTTTGCCTTTTCATTCGGCCCAACACCCATGATATTCAATATTTCATAGACCTCATCAATGAACTGTTGTGGGTCTTCCTCCACCTTTGACCCATAGAAAATGGAGGATTCATCCTCATGAAGTCTCTTACCCTATCTCCCGGGGTAGTAGCATGAGGGGCTTGGCCCCTTGGTTGACTTGATTGGCCACAACTTGGCAAGCATAGTGAGAGCATCCCAGAGCTCACCATGGTAGGTTGCTCCTCGGGAGTTTGGGCCCTTCTTCCTCGAGTGTTAGGCATGATCTAGCATAGCAATGAACAATCATTGGGGGGGTAAAGACTTACCACAACTCTATAGCATGATTTAAAATATGAAGAAGGGTAATATTTCCTAAAACGTCTCATAGTCTCCTGCTCATAGTAATGGCGTGCTTCACAACCATTAATAAGACTCTAATCGAGGTGGTGTGTTGGGATCCGAGGATCTATCAACCTAGTGCTCTGATACCAAGTTTTTTATGGCCCAAGCCAAGGACCTAGACGTGACATGGCGAATGGGGAACCCAAAGGAACCCCAAGCAAGCCTCTTAACTTGTCATTACATATCCTTGATCGCGGAAGCATATATAAGGCATAAAGTAAGCAAAAGGAACAAGGGGATAAGGGATAGCTTGTCAAAACATCTACATCAAAGAGAAGGAGTCATAGCTCATATCATATATACACAACTCATCCAACAAGCACCTCTAAATACATAGATAGAGTGGGGACCAAGACAAAGCTACCGGGCTCACCCTCATAGTCAATAGAACATAAGATAGTGTCTCAATACATAGATAATAACAACATAGACTAAGGTTCCCAAAATGAAGGACTCACCAACAATCTTGGATTAGCACCGACTAGCCACGTGGAGGAGGGGGATTATCAACTTGAGCACCGATTCGTACATGGTGATATCATGTAGGCAAGAGTATGCGTTAGTATGTTTCAATGTACTAAGTATGTGGGATGCAATGCAACAAGAAGTAGATATCATAATCAAAATGCATAACTCCGGTTCCTACATGGTGATATCATGTAGGCAAGAGTATGCGTTAGTCCATTTGAATGTACTAAGTATGTGGGATGCAATGCAACAAGAAGTAGACATCATAATCAAAATGCACGATGTTAAGCAATAGACATAACATACAATATGCCATGTATAATCAATGCTTAAGTAAAACATGCTTAAGTAATCTCATGTTTATATAGGATATCATATGTGAAGAAGAGATCAACCTAGTTGTTCAAGGTATAAACCCCTTGGTGGTTGTGTGGTATAAACCTCTCACATGGTTGATGGTAACCACACCTTACCAACACGGTAAAAATTTCTCAATATACAAGATCCACATATAAAATCAACTTTAAATCATGCATTATTAAGAAAAATAGGGTTTAGGCACCATGGTTGGAAGGACCCAATGGTTCAACACCACATACCTTAGGTCTAGAGTTGCTTGGAATTGAGATTGGGAAGAATGGAGGCTTGAAATGATCTTTGAATCCAATCTTGTGCTTGGGTTTCCTTGAAATTGAATTGGGGCTTGATAAAGGCTTTTGAGAGAATTGAGAGTGTATTTAAGATAAGAGTAATGCGTTTTATCCTTTGGTATAATGTTTAGGTCTTTTAGGAAGATTAGGATAGCATTGGAAGTCTAAAAAGGGCATTAAAATAATTAAAATTTACGAAGACACCATAAGTGAACAGATGGAAAAATTGGCAAAGTATCGTCTCACTGGAGACTTGACTGACCGTGTGGCACTCCACGGGTCGTCCCACTCCACATGGCCTGTCAACAGTGCCCGTGGTACCAACCTTAGATACATTTTCCCCAAGTCCAACAAGCTTGCTTTGGCACACCTTGTGGCCATCGCCACGGTCAGTGGTGGGCCACACGACCTATGCCACTGGCCATACCACCTTCCTTGGTGCCAAAAATGGTCTTTTCCAACCCCATATGCCCCAAATGGCCCGTCAAAGGGCACATTGGCCGTCAAGCTACGCGTGTGAGTTCACTTTATGGGAGGGTCTCACAAAAATAGTCATAACTCCTTCATCCAAACCCGAAATGAGGTGAAACCAAGTGTGTTGCGAAGCTAACTCAAAGAGCTTTCATTTGACATGTAATAAGACATCCAATTCCAAATGTGCTAAAAGTTATGCTAGTTTAAAGTTGACCCTTGCATGAACCATCACCCAAAACTTAACTCTTAGGGAAGTCTTAAACTTATTTAGGTACTAGGAGTCTCCTATGAACCTAATACACCCCAAATCTAACCAAATGAGGCTTGAAACATGGATACATAAGAGCATAGAATTATAGGGTGTCACAGAATTTCTAAATTTAGACTACGAACATGCAGACGAGTCATGGAACACTTTATGAGTCATGGACTAAGTCTCGTACCCTGAGGATCAGAAAGTGAAGACTTGCAGAAATTTCATCAAAGGAAACCCCCTATGGGCGGTAGAACCTTTTACGGGTTGTAGAGGGGTGTTATTGAAGCCAAATCCAGAATTGATGCAATAGAGTGCCAAAGCCCAACTATGAGTCGTAAATCACTATATGGCTCGTAGAGCACCTCGTGGAGGCTTCCGACCCAATTATCTTATTTTATTTTGGATTTGTATTTTAAATATTGTAATAATAGGTTTTTAGGTTATTTTTCTATGGAGAATAAGCGAGAATACAGAGAAAAACATTGGAGAGTTTGAGAAACACTTGCAAACTTTAGTTTCATCTTGTAATTACAATCTTGTGGTTCTCATTAAAGTTTTGAATGTTCTTGTGCTTAATTCAATTGTGTAAGTACTCTATCATGTTATTCAAATTCATGAGTTTTGCATTTACACAAATCATGAGTAGATAAACCTACAACTAAGGTTGTGGGAACCATGAAGAACTAACAAGATAAAGCCAGATAATTTGTAAGTTTTGAAAAGTGTGCCTGCGTGTATAATTAATTCTCTTTATTTTGCATGTTTTCTAGTGGTGGTCAACATTAGAATCCGTCTAGTTTTACAGACCGAACCAAGGTAGTAATGGATAGAAAAAGAGATTAATTAACAGGATTCGATCAATGTTTCTCGTTTAATTAACCGAACTGGGCCAATGGGAGGTTGTACTGGGATAATAGGTAAGGGTTAGTAATGTCACACTGTAGGGATGGACCAAATCATATAGTGAAATTCGCCTTTCGCCTGGGTCAAAGGGTTTGATGAACTTAACTTACCGTTCTACATATTACACACTAGAAAAAAATTCGGTTATCTGGTGATACTAAGTTAAGGAATCATGGGGAATACAATACCCTAGTTTCTCTCCATATTGGTTAAACTCTTATTTTAGTTAGGATTACTCTTTACTTGTTATTATAGATCACCACCCCCTTCAGGGAGATAAGTTGGTTAATAAACCCAAATTGCACATTTGAATTCTTCTAAGTCTACCATATTCCCTTGGGTTCGACCCTAACCTTGGTTTGTTCTATATTTTGACAACGACCACTTTAGCCTAAAAAAGGATGTGTAGTTTGGGCAACATCAAGATTTTGGTGCTGATGCCGGGGAATATGGCTAGACTTACTAATTCAACTAATTTGGGAAATTAATCTTTATTTCCCTCATTTTATGTTTTTTGTTGTTTTTTTTCTTTCAGGGTATAGGTGTAGTGTATGCCCAACACGCGAAGTCGACGCATACCCTTGACTCTGTTTGACCTAGAGATCCAGAGAAGACTGAGAAGAATAACCCAAGATAATACCAACAGCGTGGCAAATACAGCTTTGAACCGGAATGAGAATGGAAATGCCAATAATAAAAACTCACCCCCTCTCAAAGATATTGGTCCACAGCCATAGGACTTCAATGCCAACACTTATCAGTGGAATCAATATATGCTGAATCCTATAGCTGTGGAGGTGACTGGAGCCATTATGTTACCACCACTATCAGCTGACACAAAATTTGTGATTTCGAGTGGGTGCTTCCGATGTTACAGAACCGTGGGTTGTTCGCGAGCCTACCATTAGAGAATCTACATAACCATCTACACAATGTTGCATTTGTCTGCTAGAGTATGATGGGAACATAGAATTTGCCTATGGATGCTATGGGACTTCGTGTCTTCGTCTAGTAGGCAATGCAACAATCTAGCTATCCGAGCTCCCATAGAGTTCGATCACTAGTTTGGCTAAATTGTAGAGGGCCTTTTCGAAAAGTATTTGCTGAGATTGAAGAAGTGCAAGTTGAAAGACCAAATCAACAACTTTGAGCAACTTTCCGATGACTTGATCAGTACTATATGGGAGCGGTTCACGAAGTGCTTGAGGAGTGTCCCAGACGACAAAATTGTTGATGATGCTTTGGTGGAGATCTTCTACCGTGCGCTTGATGAGAATAGTCAAGCCTGTGCTGATACTATTATGGGGGCATGTTTTTAGATCAACCATTTGCAAGGATCGCAAAAAGGATAAAGAGAGTGGTCAAGACCAATCGTGCATGGGGGCAAGAGACAAAACATCTACTAACAGTATTAGTTCAAAGCAAGCTAAAATAAATGAAGAAATTATCCAAGAGCTTGCCCGAATCCGTACAGGTATGAAGGTGATGATGAAGTAGAATCAAGAATGAGTTAATGCACTTGTTCATCAGCCTCCGTGAGCACCCATGTATGATGATCCTTACTATGAGGAGGACACTTATTTCATTGTTGATCAGACGGGGTTTTTCGGACCAATGCCCATGTGTCCTTATGTGCCATCACACAACCGCGACATATGTGCAAGTAGCTCAAGAGTTGAGGAGATGTTTGACCACCTGTTGAAGAAAGCAGAGATATAGGATGAGACTCTAATAACTCTCCAGCAGTTGTAGTTTATATTATTTCTTGCCAAATTCCTCTGGAAATAATAATTCTATTTTTTCTTTTTTTGAAATTAATCAAAATGTATCTTTGTGATACATATATTAGTTTTTAATGGTAATAAGAAAACTTTTGTTGAAAAATTTAAGTTGATTGTATCTTGAATATTGAAATAAAAAGGCGATGATGTGGAAAGAAGATTTAATGCATTATTATGTCGCCACACAGTTAAATTATAAATTTGTATATTAGGAAGACTTATTTCCTTGAGCCAAGGGTCCACTATTGTACCTCTGAGGTAGAAAATAAGGTATGAGTACACTTTACCCTCCCCATGCCCCACTTTATGGGATTGTATCAGGTATAATGTTGTTGGTGTAGTTGAAAAAAACTTTAAAATAGTATTTAATTCTATATTATGTATACTTCTTCCAATAATCATAAATAGATGGTTCCCTTTTTTTGTTTGAGTTGTTCAAATGAGGATTAAATTAGGTTTAGTCTCTATTTCCCTTTAGTTAGTACATTATTACCTTGTTGGTTTTGATTATTTTTTTTAATGACAAGGGAAACCCACAACCACTACCCTTTGGATGCGACACAGGGTAAAACTCTCACTCCTATATAATACCGAATGATCTCATTCCTAACCTTATCACTCCTGGTGTGACCACACATCATGCGACACAGGGTAAAACTCTCACTCCTATATAATAGCTCGCAAACCACACAGGAGAGGTAACCCTCACCAGGCTTACCCAGAAGGCAAACCCCTTGCTTTTGTTGGCAAGAGATTTTGAACTTGAGACCTCCAACATGAAAGTCTCAAGCCCAAACCATTGGGTCACCCCAAAAATTTTGTTGGTTCTGATCTTTCCCGCTTTCCATACATCTCCTTTTTACGGTTTGCAATAGTTTTATACTCCATTCTAAACTTTATGTTTTTGAATCAATTACTTTTTATATCCATTAAAAGAAATGTTTGGTTGAATTAACCCTTGAAAGGATAAATTTATAGTTGTGCATCTAAAAAAGTAAACAGAGTAAATTTAGAAAGAAAAGAACATAATTTTATTTTAAAATGTATATTAAGTTTTGGCTTTAGACTATTAATGGTATTGAACTGCCCATGCTTTAATACCGAGATTAGTTAGGCGAGATTTGATTATCCATATATTAGTTATTTTATCTTCTACCTTGCATAAATAATAACATTTCTTCCTTTTTATTTTAATGGGTATCATAAATTTCTTCCTACCTGTACATGTATTATTATGCGGGATTGCAAATAGGAAACTAAACACCATACTTGATGAGCGGAATTTTATACACAATACAATAAAATGACGCCAAACATAGTATGAAATTCATACTATGAGTTATGCTAGTTTTAATTCATGAATAATTTTACTTGCCAACCAGCATCCAAATGACCCCCTAGTTTGTGATTTTCTAATGGCATAACATCGACTCAAAAAATTACCATTTTGGTGACTCATGGTTGACAATAAAAATATGTCAGCTATAGAGAGCCCTTTATGAATAGATCCAATTCCATTCACAAAATATAGAGCCCTTTCATTTTTATTCATCAATAACATATTTTATAAATGAAAAGAGAGGCAACGAGAAGTTGAAACAACAAATATTAATGTATTGGTTGTAGTAGTATCTTGATATATTAGTTTCTTTTACTTTTTCCTTCCCCCTTTTTATTCATTGTATGAGGATTACTTGTAGGTATGACTTGTTCATGACGCACATGCTTATCATTATTCATTTAGTAAAACAAAAAAATCTACGTCCCAGTCTCAAACTAATTTGCATATCACTCCACCTTCACCCCCTTCATCATCACTACCTTGAAAAATGCCCGTTACGATACAAGTTGCTACAAGAAGACCCCTGTTTTTTTTTTTTTTTGATAATTAGTACTGTACAAGAAGACCCCTTTCTCAAAGCTAAAACAATGATCTTGTAATTGTAAAGAGGAAATAAGAGGAACCAGAAATTTTGATCCAACAGATACTTTTGATAACTCAAAAGGAGTTCTTTGAGCTTTAACAGTAAGATCACGTTGTCTCACAAAATCTAACACATAATGATAAGCTATATTTTAGATAGTAGTTGAGCAACAGTAACAATTACCCCTTATACATAGAGCAGTTAAAATACAACATGCTTAAGCAATGACCAGCAAAACTTACACTAGATGTGTAGCTGCAAATTATGGAACATTCTTGAACATCCAAAATAACTTAGAACCATAAGCCTGCGCTTCTGGGCAAGTTTCTCAAAAATCTTATGAACATCAGCAGATGTAACTTGATTAGATGGACCAATAGATGCCTGTCAAGGAAGTATGACGGTAAGTAAACAGCCAACAGCTGTAGCCAGAATAAATGGGACATAGCAGTTAACAACAACAACAACATACCCAGTGAAATCCCACAAGTGGGGTCTGGAGAGGGTAGAATGTGCGCAGACCTTACCACTACCTCATAGAAGTAGAGAGACTGTTTCCTGGGAACCCTCGTCTCAAAAACCCATACGCAGAATAAACTAGATATGACAAAAAGTAATAGAAAAGGGAAAAGCAAGAAGAAAAAGAAAAAAATTTTAAAAATTAAAAAAATTTAACACATAAGCAACAAATAATGACACATATTATAAAACTCTTCTACTCCTCTACCCTACTAAACCCCATGACTAGATAACCACCTAACCCTACCAACCAATTAGCCTACTACTCTAATACGT
>DF357395.1:294394-312125 GCA_000787875.1 Solanum virginianum | reverse complement strand
CTAATAGCCCGTCTTACCTCCTCAACTCTGAACCGCCTGCAATAACCAAAATCACGATGGTTTTCGGAGTGTGCCAACTCACCCAGCTCAATATCTCTCTCCTTTTTCATTCAGGAGTTTATGAAAGTAGGTTTGTCACCTTAATTTAATGAAAGTGTCATCGACCAACACCTCGCCCTCCTCATCCTTGATGCACTTCACTTGGTCCAAATCGCGAGCTTTCCTTTCTCTTACTTTAGCGAGCCTATACAATCTCTTGTCCCCGCCTTTATCACTTAGCTCCTCATAAAGGCGCTCAAACTCGGCTGACTTAGCAATCGTCACCGCCATCTTCGCTTCTGAAGAGTGTGTTTTTTAAGGTTTCAGATTCCATGGATTTACTCAAACTACAGATCAAAAATTCCAGTATACAAACCTATTGGGAGTTGAACATGCAAAATTGTTGACAAGACCCATGCAAACAATCAAAATCTTTACATAGTTAACCAAATAGTTGACTGAATTATTTACGTACTTGTTATAAACTCAACAAATATGCTTAACAAGATTTATACCAAGTACGTTTTACATAAATATTTGTTAGCCTATTATTTTCTAACTACTGTGACTTAACCAGTCCGCTAAGAAGAAAAATAATGACAAAACCATATCACTATACAAGTATGGATATTGTCACTTCAAACAAAAGTTATCTGGCAATAACAAAGTGATTTCTTTATAAACACACATTGTAGGCACTAAGCAGAATAGCAGCAAAAGGATCAAACAATTTCGTCTCAGGTCAGACCACATTAAGGGTCCAGAACAACTGTAAACAATGTACTTCTTGCATTAAATTGTTTTTGCACTGTATATTTGTCATCATCTCTTCCTAATCTTAACATCATCATAGAAATGTTGATCCTCCTCAGAGGCTTCCAAGTAATCCAATGAGACTTCAGTGAAAGTTCCATTATTTTCAAAACAAAGAAAAAGAAAATTTATTTACATATCTATTAAACATGTTCATTTTATTAATGAGTGGAAGCTTCCTAAAGACTAACCCTACTATACCCCAAGGCCATGCATCTACCTAACCCTACCAATTAGCATACTACTATAATTCGCGACCTCCACTTCTTTCTATCTAGGGTTATGTCCTTAGTGAGATCAACTTCCGCCATATCATGACTGATCACCTCTCCTCAATACTTCTTCTGTCTACCTCTACCCCTCCGAGTAGCTCCTAAAGAAAACACCAAGGAAAATTACATTTTCAATTTGGATTTATTATACATATTGCCAGCATGTTCAAGTTCCTTTAAAAATGATATTAGAAAAAAAAATAGTAATGAAGGCATGTCGTAGAGATATTATACACAATCAAATCAAAGTATCTCAGGTTGGCTATCTTTTTTTTTTTTTTGGATGAGAGGAACCAGCTTAGTTGGCAGAATTCAATGTCGCCTACAATAATTTCAGTAGTGGCGATTTCAATTTTATTTCCAGTAGTTCTTTGGGTGGTGAAGGATTAGGTAGAGGGTCATTGACAAAGAACAGAGATCTCAGGCAAAGATTTTACTACATGCAGTATACAGCAATAATAAGATCCAGAGAACAAAGTGCTGCTAAGAACATGAAAAACAGATCAAGCATGCAACTAAAATCCAAGTGTTTGCATCATTTTCTGGTGTGTCAAAGCATACAAAGAAAGCATGAGGATACGTAAGGATTGAGGAAAGAAAAGTAGGATGGACCTTTGCGAGCGTAACAGAGAAAATAATAAGTGAAGGATAAAGAGCCATATGCTAATAGAGAGATCATGCATCAGTCTGATAATTCAACGTTACATCATACCAGTCCACTATGCCCTAAGTCCCAAACTAGTTAGGCTTAACTATATGAACATTTTTTACCAATTAAACTCTATTTGAAGCTAATATTCAGAGCATAGTCAAATTTTACAATGACTTGATTACTGAAAATAAAAGCAACTTTAAGACTTAATTCTTTTAGAATTCTGAGTCTGCATAACAAGGTAATTGCACATAATATGTTGTTTAAGTAAAAATACTGGATATGCAATTCAGATAAAGCAATAATCTAGGATGCCAACTACATGAGAATGATAAGAGGCATCGGGAGCGCAACCCCCTCAGTCTATTCTCCCTAACCAAAAAAAACTAGGGATGGCAAATACATTTAGTTGAATTTGATAGAAGAGTGCAGATAACGAAAAAGCTTAGGAGGCATGAAATAAAGCACCCCAGCTGCGATTATCCTTCCTTCCCTGCCATCCTCTCTGTTTCTTTTTACTTTGTGGTCTGGACTCATCGACTTTAAAATTCTCGAATCCCAGCGTCAAAAAAGTGTAGCAAAGGATTCAAACCAAGTCAAGACCAAGGAAAGAAACAGCTCCATGCCAAAAAGACAAAGACAGCAGAAGACAAACTGAAGAACTTCCATTCACATAAGGAAGACAAATACAGACTTCCTCAACATACACAGAAAGTCAATCCAATTCAGGGAGGAATTGTCTCTAAGGGTATTATACCCACCCACACCCCCACACCACACTCACACACACACACCCACCACCACCACATGAGTTATGGGAGGAGCTACTGCTTAAGTTGGTCAGACTCCATTGCGGGTGTCCGATGGAGGTGCGGATCCAGAGGATGGAGTCATGATCCGAACTTTAAGATACAGAGGGTATGACCATACCAACAAGAATAGCTCCAGAGACTAAGAAAATGCTCCCATGCACAATATCCAAAGAATTTCTCTCCCCTACTTCATAGGAGGATAGAACAACTCTTTCTGATAGCCTTCTGCTCCGGAAGTCACTCGCGTTTCTTTTCTTTTTTGGAGACTAGTCTACAGTGGGTGAACAGAAGATTTACTTTGCTATGGTTTACACCTTTTTCTGACAGCCTTCTACGCATGAAGCCACTCGCTTTTCTTTTCTTTCTTTTTTTTTCGGTAGACTAGTCTACAGTGGGTGAACAGAAGATTTACTTTGCTATGGGTTCCTAGTCTTTTGACATCACTGAAATGAATCTTGTAGTCAGGTCTGGCATGACCAGATAGAACACAGAAGGAATATGATGAGCAGATCATCATTCAATCAGAGTGCCATGTTGTGGCTATGTGAAATATTAAAGGAAGCTTCTAAGGTAAAATCAAAGGTTGTGACAAGATGGAAATCCCAAGAACAATTCTGCCAGATTTTTTGCGCCAGTGAGGCACTCTGTCGGAGCAGATGAGGATAGGTCTTTGAACCATTGGACAACAAAAGAAATGACAGCTGGGATAATAGTTGTATAAATCAGGCAGTACAATGGGGCATGCCCCTCAAAAGCTTTTGAAAATCTTGAAGTTCCACATGTTGAAGCCATTCGATACTTCATAGAAAAAAAAAACAAGAGACTGAGAAGTTTGTAGTTCTAATTCTCTCTACTTCACAGAACTGGTCCGGGGAGTAAATTCTGAAAAGATCAACCGAACTCCAACTATCACAGGCGAGGAGGCTATGTCAATTATCCCACACACTGATATGTCATATCGGCTGGTTCCTCAAGAGGAAGAGAAGAAGGAAGTAGGGGATTTACATGTCGGGGATGTTACCCCTCTCAACATAGCTGTTCACGTTGAGACAGTGGATTCAGTACCTGGTATTCCAATTCCAGTACAGGTGCAACAAAATATTTACTGCATTAGGTTCGGTGAGGAATTTGGGGTCCACTTTCAAGGTTGTCAGAACATAGCCATGGAACTATTAATGAAAATTGATGGGAAGAGGCTGAATAACATTGAAGAATCAGAGCAATGGTACCTGTGACTACAAAAGTCAAAGGTGCAAAAGAATTGAAGAGCCTAGAACCAGGTACAAATTCATCAGTAGGAGGGAATGCATTATAGATCATGATCGAGAAGGTCTGTATTGCGTGATGTGAAAGTGCAATGTCCTCATCATTTTTTTTCCTCATCAATTGTTTTTAAGTCCTATTGGCCAAAAAAGAGAGATTCAAAAAATGTAGTTTAAGCTCTAGTTAAATTGGTCAAGAGAGGAAGACATGGAAGTGCTTACAAGGTGAAAGTTCATGTAACATCAGTCACTAGGAATAAGGGCTGGCACTTACAAGGAATGACTTCAAGAAGAGGATACATCAAAATGAAGAATCTCAAATATTGCCTTCTTGATTCTATTGTTTCAGGCAAGAGAGGCTAATGATTAGGCGAGTACATGCAGAAAGACAATCTGTTCGAGCATTTCAAACATATAGCCCAAAATTTTATGGGTTAGGCAAGAGAGGCTAATGATTAGGCGAGTACATGCAGAAAGACAATCTGTTCGAGCATTTCAAACATATATTTATTCTTTCTGTGTGAAGTTCATTTTAAATCTTGAAGCAACAACTTCAACACAGTTTATTGAAGCGTCATAGGATTACAACCTCTTTCTTTTCCATTAGTATATGAATTGCAATGGTGATTGCACCTCGATATTATTAGATCGTGAACAGTTTCCACTAAGAAACTTCAGAATAAAGACATTTCTGATTTAGTGAAGTAGTAGTGCGTTCCAACACAACACACCTTGAAGCAAGATAGTATAACAAGTTAACAACTAATGGAAGTAACTATGTCCAATTAAATGACATGTTGTAAATACTCTTTATTAAAAATCCAATCGACTTACGGGGTAAAACAAGAAGATATAAAATAACAAAAAGAGTAAATACAGAAAAATGACTCACTCAACACAGATTTGGTGTGACCCAAATTGGAGGACAAATACGGCTGAGGGAAACACCATCATAATGTGGCTGGATACTTCCATCTGCTAAGTTGAACACCCCCATGTCCAATCTGTCTACTTCATTAAACAGGAGGTATGCACCCAAACAATCTGTAAAATAAATATGATTGGGCTTGATTCCCGAAATTAAGAAGCTTGAACCGAAAGAGAAGCATTAGCACCCAGGAGAAAAGACCTGTCCCCTAGATCCCTAGTTGGCATAGCTTTGCAAGCATCTAAATCAATTTGCCAAACGAGAAAACTTTTTTTCATGCAAGCGTAGAACATATTCTCCTCATCATCATCTTCGCCTTGGATGAAAGCCGCTGGAATCCCTTCGCGATCATCTCTGACGCACCTTAACTCAACACCACATTGCTCAACTACAAATAATGATCCTAGTGATTCTAGGATGTAATACTTAATATCAATCTATGGTTCTAGCGGCTATATGATATGACTATTACCAGGTTCAGAACCAACATCACGAACATGGATACGACCCTTAAAATCAATTGCATAAAAGTTTCCACTGAAATATATCACGGGACTAATATTTCCATTGTAGACTGGTAGTCTGGTCCATGACAAAACACCTGGTCTCCAAAAATCGAGGAAACTGAAGTCTCCTTCAATGACCATGAGATGTAGTCATATGTATGAGAAGGATTAGCTGACAAAACTGCTTTACGAATAAAGGTTCATGGTTTAAAATGGTTGTTGGATCTATAATATTTGGTGGCATTTTGATATGGCAATGGGAATTGAATTTGATGTAGCAACTGTATTTGCACACCGGAAAAGGGATGTAACATACTGATTTCACCTCCATCTTTTCCAACAGTTACAAGCCATCCCATAGACTCCACACACCGTCTTCCCCTAGCTACCAGAATACTTCTCTTCAAAATCATCCCATTATATAGACTAAAGAATCTTCTATATGTGTTATTATCCTTATCCTCGGCTAGCATTAGCCATGGAACCCTAGTCAAATCACTATTAAGATTGTCCTTGGTGGCCACAAAATACCAAGATTTGCAGAACATACAAAAATTAAGATAATCTTCAATCAAATTAATACGCCTAAACAATTAGAATTAGAAGATCATATTGAAGTTGCGACCAATCAGCCATTTTTTCAGTTTCTATCCTATGTAACAAAACGATTTGGATAAATGGTAGGAAAAATACCTAATTTATGTGAATCAAGCTCCCAATCAACACTAATATGCTAGAGGAGGACACTGGATGGAGCTCCCAATGAGTACGGAGAAGCAGCAAATTGTGAGAGTTGTGTTTGGTAGAATATATATATAAGCAATTGTTACAAAAAATTTCTTTCAATTTTTGGACTTTGCTTTCACTGGACTAAATGTTGAGAAAATGATAGAAAATAATCCTTTATGTACAAAGTTTGATTATTTTAGTTAAGGGTGTCAAAATGAGCCCAAATGTAGGTAAACCCGCCCAAAATTTTATGGGTTGCGCTCAATATAATTTTAATTAGGTTCAATCTCAACCCATTCAAGTCTTAACCCATATCAAAAGAATCTTCCATTGACCCAATTTGATCTCCAATTTCAACCTGTTCTAAGACTGTTTACTTGCGTTAATGTAACGTATATTTCATATCTATTTCATATTTTCTATCTATTTCATATTTTCTATCTATTTCATATTTTCTATCTATTTCATATTTTCTATATATTCTGGTAGCTAGGGGAAGACGGTGTGTGGAGTCTATGGGATGATGAAAGTGAAATCAGTATGTTACATCCCTTTTCCGGTGTGCAAATACAATTGCCACATCAAATTCAATTCCCATTACCATA
Source organism: Solanum virginianum (assembly GCA_000787875.1). Taxonomy (NCBI): domain Eukaryota; kingdom Viridiplantae; phylum Streptophyta; class Magnoliopsida; order Solanales; family Solanaceae; genus Solanum; species Solanum virginianum. Next base: position 305,507 of record DF357395.1, on the reverse strand, counting down.
TCAAAATGCCACCAAATATGACAGATCCAACAACCATTTTAAACCATGGACCTTTATTAGTAAAGCAGTTTTGTCAGCTAATCCTTCTCATACATCTGACTACATTCTCATGGTCATTGAGGGAGACTTTCATTTCCTCAATTTTTGGAGACCAGGTGACTTGTCATGGACCAGACTACTGGTCTACAATGGAAATATTAGTGACATGATATATTTCAATGGAAACTTTTATGCAATTCATTTTAAGGGTCGTATTCATGTTCATGATGTTGGTTCTGAACCTAGTAACAGCCATATCATATAGCCGCTAGAACCACAGATTGTTGGTAAGTATTACATCCTAGAATCACTAGGATCATTATTTGTAGTTGAGCAATGTGGTGTTGAGTTAAGGTGCGTCACAGATGATTGCGAAGGGATTCCAGCAACTCTCGTCCAAGGCGAATATGTCCTACGCTTGCATGAAAATAAGTTTTCTAGTTTGGCAGATTGATTTAGATGCTTGCAAAGCTACGCCAACTAGGGATCTAGGGACAGGGCTTGTTTCCTAGGTGCTAATGCTTCTCTTTCAGTTCAAGCTTCTCAATTTTCAGGAAGCAAGCCCAATCATATTTATTTTACAAATTGTTTGGGTACATACCATTACCTCCTGTTTAAAGGAGGCAGATTGGACATGGGGGTGTTCAACTTAGCAGATGGAAGTATCTGCCACAACTTACCAACTGTTTGCGGCTATTCTCTTCAATGGACAATGAAATGGTCTTTATTCCCGGGTAATGTCTAATTGCCGCTAATTGATGAGCAAAAGAAATAAATTACGGACAATTAATTGATTGCCACTATATAATTGTCATTAAAGGCATTTTTCGGGTTGTGATAAAAGATGCATTATGGTATCCTGTTTTGGAAATGGATATCAACTTTTTGTCTCCAAGTTTGCAGGTAGCCAAGTTATAAGTACCACCGTACATGGCAACAAACAAAGAGTTAACTTTGCTAGAGGTAGGACTTGAAGATAGGACAACTTTGAATAAAGGCATGTTGACCAGATCTGCTGGAAGGAATAAAGTGTCCATCATGGGCTACAAGCAATATTCAGTTTCAAACTTCTTTGCACAATAATTTCTCACATCATGGAACGTATACCTCGGCGGAAGGGTGATTTTGACGGTTGTTATTGCACAAGACAGATTTTAGGAATGTCATTTTCAATAGAAACTAAACATCCATGCGTCCATCCGCGAAACTCCTTCTAACCAAGGACCTCTGGAACCTCAAAATAGTAAGCTACTCTTCTTTCATGTATACTAATAGGAAACTTTTCATATTTTGCATTTGTAACCATCGCCACGAGGCAGAAGCAACCATGGCTGAACTCCCTTAATACTAGAAATAGTTGGTAATACTAACCTCCATGAAGTACAAAACCACGTAAACTGGACTTGATCTGTATATTGAACAACACAATGAGCTATTAACCTCAACAAATCCTGTGGAAGCTTCGATCAACCAGCCATTTTTATAATCTGATACATCAATAGGGAATGTGATATATAATATTAGAACAAAACAATAATCATACAACTTTCACAGTATAACAATCAAAAGAGATGATCACTAAGCACACATGTTATTTGTTGCAATTCGGAAACTAATCATAATGATTGCATGCACATATAGATATCTTAATGTTGTTTCAAAACATCAAGATATAGCTTCAGAGAAGAAGTTAATTCTAAGGCGTGTACTACAATGTTCCAATTTCCCATCAATTATTCACCAAACTTACAAGGTTGATTCAGATCATTGAAGTACAACACGAATCATAGGAGTAAATATAATCAGTGGAGGAAATGGGGATTCATTCAAGAAGATTCTAAATAAAGATGGAAACTTTTACTAATATGGTGTCTGATTCCTCAAATAATTGCACAAAATTGATTTCACTCTCCAGCAGTGACAGTTTATATTGCTGCTTGACAAGTTCCTCAGGAAATAATAAATTATTAAAGGTTCTAAAAAGCTACAGCTTCACTACCACCAATTAAGTAATTCTTCAAAAACAATATCAAAAGAGCACTGGGAGCTATAATAATCAAAGGACGAGTCAGAAAATTGTTGTATAACATGAATCTGAAAATATATAAAAAGGCAGCAAAAGAAGATTTACCTAAAACAAAATTTAAAAGCTTAAACAGCCAGATTCAGTTTGTCGAGCAATCGATGACCTACCACTAACAAGGATGGATGCACAAGGTTCTTTTAGCATTTCCGACTTCTAGTTTAGACACTTTCTCTTTCCCCAATCTGATCTGGTATTGGATTTGGAAATTAGACTCATTTACCAAAAGTAGCAATAGTTTCCTGTTTTACAAACATAAACGAAGTTTTGTTTCAAAATGTAAACAAAATCAGGTTTCCACTCTCGCACAAGGTTTCACATTTCGCTCACAAGTTCATGCAATTCTGTAAGAAATATGTCTCTAACTGTATAAATTTTGTATGAAGTTCAGGTTCATTTATGGAAAAAGACTATACAAATGTTGTATGCAATATGTAAACAACTAAATAAATTTTGTTTCAAAATCTATGAAGTATGTAAACAATATGTATTAAAAGATTATTCTTCAAACGTATAACAACATACATCTTAAAAGCAATTTTTGTAGAACTAATTATACAGTGCATAACTGATTGCCAACTTTCATACAAAGTTAATATAATTATTAACAATCTTATTGGTAGACACAAAGATTCAAATAGTTTAATTTGATGTTCAAAAGTATCAGACAAATTCTAGTGTCATTTAACTAAAAACTTGAAATTTTCTTTTAAAAAAGTTTACTATTCCTAATGTCATGACTATATAAGGAAATTACATTCCTAAATTAATTGTAACATTTTGATAAATATAGTAGTTTTTTAGTGGTTACATGAAAACTTCCATTGAAAAATTAAAATTAATTGTAGCTTGGAATGATGAAATTAAAAGGTGATGACATGGAAAGAAGATTTATGCATTCTTATGTATACATGAAAATTGTATATTAAAAAAGACTTCAAAATGGTATTTAATTATATATAATATAAACTTATTCTAAGTATCATAAATAAAAGGATCCATTTTTTTGGATTTTAGTTCGAGTTGTTCAAACGAGTGATTAAAGTAGGGTAAGTTTCTATTTCTTGATATTTCTGGCTTCCCATACATTTATTCTCCTTTTTCTGCCTATGATACTTTTGTATCTCGTTCTAGACTTAATTTTGTTGAATCAATAATTTTTAGGTAGCTAAACTTAATTTTGTACATAGCAAATAAAATGCTACCACACATAGTACTATGTTAGTTTTAATACATGACTAATTTCACGAGCTAACCAGCATCCAAACTTAGTTTGTGACTTTTTGCTTGCACAACATTAACACAGAAAATGACCACTTTGGTGAGTAATGATTGACAATAAAAATATGTTTAGCTATAGAGAACCCTTTTATCTTTATTTATCAATCATGCATTTCACATATGAAAAGCGAAACAACAAGAAGTTGAAACAATCAGAAATATTGATGTATTGGTTGTAGTAGTATCTTGATATATAAGCACTGGGAAAAATTCATTAGTTTCTTCTATCCTTCCTTACCCCTATATATTCATTACATGAAGATTACTTGAAGGTATGACTTGTTTGCGAAGCACATGCTTATCACTATTCATTTGGTAAAACAACAAAAACTACGCCTCAATCTCAAACTGATTTGCATATGGCTCCATTTTTGCCCCCTTCATCATGACCTTGAACAATACACGTTAGTGATACAAGTTACTATAAGAAACCCCCTTTCTCGAAGCTGGAACAGGGACACCATAATTGTAAAGAGGAAATAAGAGGAGTGGGAAATTTTGATCTGACAGATTATTGATAACTCAAAGGATTGAGTTCTTTGAGCTTTAACAGTAACATGATCTCATTGTCTCACAATATATAACACAATATTATAAGCTAAAGTTAGATCGTACTTGAGAAACAATAACAATTCCACCTTTTACAAAGAGCAGTTAAAATATGTCATGTTTGAGTTGAGCAGCAAAACTAACTTACATGAGAAGTGAAGATGCAAATTCTGCTACATTCTTGAATATCCAAAATGACTTGAGTCATAAACATGTGCTTCTGACCCTTGTTCCGGTCCTTCCCTGAACCCCACACATAGCGAGAACTTTACTGCACCGAGCTGCTCTTTAAATGCCTACGCTTTTGGGCAAGATTCGCAAAAATCTTATGAACATCAACAGATGTACTGGATTTGATGGATGAAAAGACGACCGCCTGAAAGTGTGATGGTACATAAATGGCCAAAAGCTATATCAAGAATAAATGGAACACAGCAGTTCAAGAGTAATATCTTCCTCATATCCTTTTCCGTGTTTTATGAACTTCAAGGTTTCAGATTCCATGGATTTCTCAAATTACAGATCAGAAATTCCAGTGTACAAACTTCTCATGTTCTTGGGGAGTTAAACGTGCAAAATTGCAAACAAGACACATGCAAACAGGCAACATCTTTACATAGTTAAATAAATAGTGGAATGAATTATTCAAGTACGTCTTCTAAACTCGATAAATATGGTAAACAAGATTTATACCAAGTACGTTCACATAAATATTTGCTAGCCGCCTATTTTCGACTTACTGTGACTTAACCAGTCTGATAAGGTAGGATAGGCCATGTATAAAGGGTTAAGATCACAAAGAAACTACAAGGAACAGAATAATTATAAAAATATATCACTATATAAGTATGGATATCATCTTCAAACAAAAGTTAGCAAGCAATAAGAGAGAACAGCAGAAAAGGACCAAACAATTTCATCTTAGGTCACACAACAGTAAGGGTCCAGAACAACATAAAACAATTATTTCTTGTATGTAATTGTTTCTCAATCAGTATATTTGCCATCATTTTCTCCTAATCTTAACGTCATCATAGAAATGTTGATCCTCCAAAATGGCTTCCAACTAATCCAATGAGATATCAAAAAGATCCATTATTTTCAAAAAGAAAATTTATTTACAAATTCATTAAACACGTTCATTTATTAATGAGTGGAAACTTACTAAAGAAAACACTAAGGAAACTACATGTTCCTTGATAAATCCTTCCGCCATCCAACAAAACATACCTTGAAGCAGGCTAACAACTAATGGGAGTAACTTAGTCACAATTATATGTTAACAACAAAGATGCATCATCCAAGTCTGAAGGTAAATGACATGTTTTAAATGCTCTCTAAAAAAATCTACTTGATTTCCAGGGTAAAACAAGAACGTATAGAATAACAAAAAGAGTAAATATAGAAAAATGACTCACTCAACAAGGATTTTGTGTGACCAAAATTGGAGGACAAACATGGCTGCAGTAAACACCATCAAAATGTGGCTGGATACTACCATCTGCTAAGTTGAACACCTTCATGTCCAACTGGCCAACTTCTTTAAACTAGAAGTACGCACCCAAACAATCATTTGTAATATTGATATGATTGGGGTTGATTCCCGGAAGTTGAGAAGCTTGGACCAAAACAAAAGCATTAGCACCGTAGGCGTAGTTTTGCAAGCATCTAACCGCTATAACCAATTGTATAAAAGTTGCCACTGAAATATAACACGTCACTGTTGTCCTTAGGTCAGTTTTTGTTCATAACAAATCTCTTGGTCTCCATAAACTGAGTGACTGGAATTTTCCCTTAATGACCATGAGAATGTAACCAGATTTATGACAAGAATTAGCAGTCAGAATTGCTTTATGTATAAAGGTCCATGGTTGTGAAATCTTGTTGAATTGATAATGTTCGGGGTATTTCTATATGGCAATTGGATTTGAACACCCGACAAGGGATTAAAAAACTAATTTCACCCTCTTTTTCGACAGTGATAACCCATCACATAAACTTCATGCATCATTTTCCCCGCTCTTGGAATCATCTTCTTCAAATCATGCCTTTATAAAGACAAGAATGTTCTATAGTTGTTATCATCCTCACCCACAGCCAGTATTAGCCATAGAACCCAGATAAACCACTATTAAAATTGTCCTTCGTGGCTACAAAGTGCCGTGATGGGTAAACATGTGAAAATTAAACTAGACCTCAATCACATCTATATGTCTAACGATTCTAACCAACAATTTATGCCAAAATTCCAACTAATCAACCATTTTTCTCATCTTCAAGCCCTAACAAACGAAAGAACTTAATAAAACTGGGCAAATGATACGAAAATACCTAATTAATATGAATGAACTCCCGATGAACACCGATGAGATGGAGAAGCACACCGGGTGCCTCATCAATCGACTCTTTCACCGGAGACAATGGAGCTCCCATCAGTGGTCGAACTCAGCGGAGAGCGGCGGAGCTCCGCATCAGTGTTCGCCGGGAGCTCGAAGGAGGCGGAGCTCCCAATGGAGAGCGATAGAAGCGAAGCTCGAAATCAAAACAATATATTGGATTGGATTATTTTAATCCTTTTTATATATCAGGTAACTGAAATAAATTAACATTTTGATCCTCCAAATATATTAAATAGTTGAAATAATTCTTAATTTTTATTTTGATCATAAAGTTTAAAATTGTGATTTTGAAATTTGAAGGTTTATTTGACCATACTTTGTATTCAGGCAAAAAAATTGTAAGTAAAAATCTAAAAATTAGTCGCAGCCAATTTTTTTAAAATCAAATTTTCTAAATCTTCTCAAATGTATGGTCAAAGGTTAATTTAATGTATAAAAAAGGTCATTCCTCTATTCCTTTATATATACACCATGTAATTAAAACAATACTTAATGTATAAAAAAACTGTCATTATGGTCTCAAGCTTTTAAGGTAAAAATGCAAGTCAAAAATCTTGTTAAATTTAATCATCCACGTCATAAAAAGAAAAAAACAATTTTTTTAGTCCAAAACTTTAAAAATAACGATTCGAGTTTAATAAAAGTTATAAAAAAAGTGATTTCAAAACTTAAAATATATATTTAATATTTATACAAAAGTTTCCATTACAGATAATAAAATTGATCTTTCTTTTTTTTATAAAAAAAATGATTAGGACATGAAAATCAAAGGACCTATGCGATTTCTTGTTCACTGGGTGCTTATTTTTATATTTATACAATTTTTGCATATTTTCTATAAAGATACACAAATTTTTTTTCAGGGTCAATCGGTGCTCGAGCATCTGGCTCGGACCACATAGATTCGCCTCTGATGACAGTATTGGTTATATGGTTATTAATTACTCATCTTCAACCTTGCATAAGATGATATATCAATTTCCTCGTAATTTATAAATTAATTAGTTATGTGAATTTCTAAATTGCAAGTCAAACGTGATATTAATTTTATACATAAAAAATTATTTTCTAAAGAGCCATTTGATATCTAATTTGGAAGTGAGTTATGAAAGTATAAAATAAGAGTATTGTTTTAAGAAAAAAATTGTCTAATTAATTGATTGCTTTAATTACTTGTTGCTTTTAATTCCTAGAATAAAAAAATAAAAAATATATTTTCATTCTGATAAAAGTTAAGTTGTTTGATTAGACACATACGAATTCATCTTTCACAAAACATCCAAAAATGTCATAGGATTCGATTTTAATCTCATTTTTATATTGATCGTGACCGCTTTACATCAATAGGTAAGATGTAATTTGGTGAGTAGAACTAAAATGAAAAGGAGATGGACTTTCTGAATTGCAACATAATTCTCTTTGAATTCCATGAATTAAGTTGAATTAATATTTATTTAGTCAATTATGCATGATTTTTTTTTAAATGTTATGATATTTGATGATTTGTAAGAAATTTCTCTTCCACGCTGATCTATGGTTCATACTACTAATTATGGAATTGTTTCAACTTTTAATTGTGATTCCAATTGATTGTATTCATTGTTATTTTGCATTCATAATTTACAAAATTATTATTCTTCACTTTTTCTCGCGAAAAAGATGGGAACTTGGACGACGTCGTGGCAATGAGTCTTTTGGGATTTTTAATTGAAAAGTCGCCACCTAATGAATTAAGGTGCATTAGGATACCATTCTAACCTAAACTAAGGCTAAAGGTCTGAGTCACTAGAGAACGGGTAAGGGTTCAATTTACCTCGAAGGGAAGGTGTTAGACACACTTCAAAGTCCGCAAATGCGGGTCCCAACCGTATCTCACATTTATGTGGGGGTTGCAAATAAGGTCTCTATTTTTGAATTAATCTAATAAAATGTCTAAGTGATTAAAAATATAGCAAGATAATTAAACAGATAAAAATAAGTGAAACAATTAATTAATCTACCCCAAATCATTATAAAGCAAAAAAATGAAAGAAAATATTTTATTCTACACTTAAAAAAGTAATCACACACAGCTCATATATTACACAGTTAAAAATATATATCGTTTAAAACTTAAAAAGGTATCAGTTACCAAATGTATGTTCTAAACAAATGACATTAAACGCAAGTTTAGATATGAGATTGCTAACAATTTATTGCGACAAATAAGATACAAAATACTCAAGTCACAAAAATCTATTGATTCAACCAAGCAAAGCATATTTTCAAGCTTCTAGATAAAAATAAAAATAGATAATATTAATGGCCAAAGAAGAGGAGACTAACCTGGTTGCTTCTCATAGAATAGAATGCTTAAGATAGTTGAATAATATGAATAAAAGAAAAAAGTTAATCCAAAAAATTAAAAAAAATCAAAGTCATGATAAAAAAAAATATGAAATTAAGAACTAGCCTAATCATTTTTAAATCAAATGCTTAAAATATATCGTGCAACATAGAAATTTAAATAACTCAACAACACACAAAGTTAAAATTGAAAGAGAGATAAATAGACACACACACACACACACAGAGAGAGAGAGAGAGGGATCAGGATATGGCGAAGCTAAAAAGGCCCAATGCGATGTCACTCACTTTATTTCAATTTTTTATGATCGACCTTTCTAAATTCTTTGAAACAAGACGAAAATAACTCTCAAAGAAATGTTTCAACTTTAAAAATCATATAAAGTTTCTGGTGCTTAGATTGTAAGAAATATCTCAAGTATTTAACACATCCTTTTTATGAATGAAAATAGGCGAAGAATTCCAATGAAAGTTATCCAGTCTTTTAGATTTTTAAAAAAAGTGATACATAAAACTTAGAAAATAAGGGAGTAACAAGTTGCTTTAATTTTTATAAAGCTACATGTGCGCTTCAAACAAGAAGTCAGCTATAGCTTGCCTTTTCATCATTTTCCAAAACATACCTAGCCCTTCTGGGAGTACGACTCCACTTGAGCTCTGCTTCAAGTGTTGATTCCTCCATTCGTTGTGGTTAAACTCCAAACGATTTCATCTTGTTGTGTAGTACATATAAAAATATTTAAAGGGGTGAGAGTATGTTTATTCTTAATGTTTATCGAACCTAGAATTAAAAATAACAAAGCTATAACAGTTCTTGATCAATATAAATCTTTTTATCGGCCGACCTACCTTTCCTGCAATGGATCCGGTGGAAAAAGACTTAAGGGAGTGAAAGAAAATTCTAACGAGTTTATAATAAATTTATATCTTTGCTAGATATCAAATTATTAATAGATAAACTTCAAGATCGGTCTTAGTCTAAAAATATTTTAGTAACTCATAAATTTCATTTTTTCTTTTACAAGTATAAAAGTTACGGACTGAAATTTAGACTAAGATAGTGCATTAATGGCTAAATTGACTCTGTAAAAATAAAACCAAATGGTTACATACTTACTACAAAGTTTAGCTCTGGCTTTTACTCAAACGCTAATGCTTGAAACTTGATGAAGGCGATGGTTTTAATTTAACTCTAGAATTATTAATGAAACTAGTGAAAAAGTATATGTATAAAAAATGTTACTCCATCTTAAAATTTATATAAATTGCCTAAATAGCATGGAACATTAAAGTTTTTATTGTAAAATGAACAAAAGTAAATCACATGCCTTCAAATGCACAAACAAAGCGTAAGGAGTCAATATAGATGACAAAACACAACAATCGTATATAATATCAAAGGAAGTAAATTAAATATAACACATAAATCACAAACTATTCATGCTAACTTTATTCAGCCCACAAAATTAACATATACATATAGATGAGATTAGATAGTATTTCAGTGATAAAGGAATACCTTTATTATTATATTTTGGAAAAGAAACATGTGTTGTAGTACAGTGAAAGCTCAACTGCTAAAATTTCAACATGTCTTGAATATTGACTAGAGCCTCAAATGGCGACCACTAACGAGATAATTTTAGTCAACTTTTATGGATCCTCTTGATAGGTTGATTCCCTTGAGAATAAGAAGAAAAGTGAGAGTATTTCTTTTTCAGTAATATTTTCCTCTATCTTTCTTCTATATCTCTAAAGAAAGAAAAAAATCTGGATAGTTGAAGAAGAAAGGGAAAGAAACGTTAGGGTCCCAAGGAGAAAAAGGAAAAGAAAATCTTTTAATGAGTGATTTTTGAAGAATTAACGTAAGAGAGTAAAAAAAAATTAAAAAAAAAAACAATGCAAAAAAATGGTAAGAGAACGTTAGGAGCAGGAGCAAAAAATAAGAAAAAACAAAAGGATGTCGGGAGGGTGGAGAAAAAATAATTTTGGAGAGTGATTTCTTTTTTTTTGAAAAAAAAAACGTGGGGAAAAGGAGGAATAGCAAAAATAAAGGAACATTAATTTGAAATTATTTTTCGGTAAAATAATATTTTTTACAAGAAAGGAAAAAGATTGGGGGGGGGGGAGATTTTTCCGAATAAGTAAAGATTTGACAAAGTTTGAAATTTGAATATAATTGAGGCTAAATAAATTTTCATCAAAATACATGATATAAATAACTACTAATTTACTATGTACTAAATTTTATTAAATCACTAACTATATTTATTGTAAACAAAACAGATCAATGTTATTTATGATAAAGTAATAACTTAATTTTCTCATTCAAACATTTATAAAATAACATAAAAGATAAATTATAAAAGTGAGTAAATAATAATAACAATAATAATAAGACACACACACACACACA
>DF357395.1:282146-294341 GCA_000787875.1 Solanum virginianum | reverse complement strand
ATAAAAATGAGTAAATAATAATAACAATAATAATAATAATAATAATAATAATAATAATAATAATTTTGTAAATTATGAATGCAAAATATATATAATATTTTGGGTAAAGAATAAAAAATATAAACTTATACATACATACATACATATATATATTTAAATGCTTAAATAATCGAATAACATAAAAAGGATTAAGGTGGGTCAAAATTGGGTGTCAACAGACTTGTATTATTTCTTTCAAGCTTTGTTGTAATATATAGAGGTTTGCACATGTGACACCAGTTCTGGGATGGTTTAGATTTGATTATGTCCGTCATGCCTTAATTTGTGGTCTTTAGGTTGTATTATTATTTTTGCTTCCGTAGTATTTTATTATTATTATTATCTATTTAGATTGACTTGTGTTGGTGAGTTAAAGGAAAGTGTCATACACTCAATTTTGTATCGTGACCTTTTTCCACGAAAGTAAGGGATTAAGAGGCATAGTCCCTTGGCTCCTTAATCAATTAGAATGGTTTGAATTAAAATGATTTTGATAAAATTGAGAATAATATCATGAGGGATTACGTAGCTATCGTAGGAAGGAGTATTAAGCATTGAGTTGGGTGAAGAGAGTCACCCAGAACTACATAGCCAGCGTAGGATGGTTGCACAGGATAATTCTGGTGGCCTAAGTTCCCATGGAGGGACACTCTCTTAGGATCCGAGAGAGAGGTAGAGGTTGACGCGTCCTTTTCCGTGGCAAGTTAAGGGCGGGCGAGACAACGATGTCATATTCATTATACATCATCAAAACTCATGGTGGTATGAGTTATGTCGGTTAGAGAAACTTCCAAGCAATACTTGAGTTGAGCGTATTATGATTTTTGAATTGAGTCATATTTAAACACTAAGTTTATTTTCTAAAGCATGATTTTAAACTTAAAACATGCATGATTTATTTGAGTTGAGGTATGAGATGAAGAATTGAGTTTTGAGCTGAGTTATTGATTGGTTTGAGCTTTATCTGTTTACTTTTAGCCCATTTACATACCAGTACATTCCACGTACTGATGTCATTTAGCGCTGCATTACTTCGATGTAGATACGAGAGATAGAGGACTTCAGCAGATGGACCGTTGAGGTTCAGAGTTCTGAGGTCTAGAGATTGATGAGCCCTCCTTACTCTTCGGAGGAGCCTGTTTTTATTTTATTGAGTTCTTTGTTTATTGAGTTGGGTAGCCATGGCCTGTCATAGTACCTTCTAGACTATTAGAGTAGAGGCTTCATGGACCTACAGTGGAGTATTTATTGAGTATTTATCTTTAATCTTGAGCTATTTTGAGAAAACTATTTATAATAATTCTGCCTTTTATTTAATATTACCATTGAGTATTATTCCATTGTTGAGTAAGAGGTGACGATGAGACCGAGTGGTTCGCTCGAGGACGAGTAATAGTTTTTGAGTGTCAATTATGTCCAGGGTACCCTCCCGGGGCGTGATAAACTTGGTATCAGAGCCTGATTTAAGTGTCTCATGGAGTCTATGAAGTCGTGTCTAGTAGAGTCTTGGTTATGGATGTGTTGTGCACCACACTTCATAAGTAGGAGGCTATAGGACATTAGGAAGTGTTATCCTCCTTCTATTATCTCAGTTCGTGCTATAGAGTTTAACTCTATCAAAGTCTTATTCTAATTCGAGCTTTACGCATTTGCAGAATATGCCTCCCAAAAGAACAGCTGCCTAGAGAGATGTTTCATCCCCAATTGCTGAAAATGCCCAACCAGCGGTCCCTATCCAGATGGAGACGAGAAGACGGGGTCGGCCTGCGAGGGCTGCTAAGGTCCCACAGGCGCCCTTTGTGCAGTCACAACTGGCTCCCACTTCAGATGCAGAGTTTAGGGGAGCCATTACTATGCTTACTCAGCTAATGGCCTCGCAGAGCAGTAGCCGAGGTCCTCAAGCTCCTAGTTCTAGCTCCCAAGAGCCTATAGCTGCTACTCGGCTTAGAGACTTCTTGAAGATGAATCACAAAATTTCATCGACGTGATGTATAAGGTGTTGAGAGCCATGCATGCTAGTGAGGTTGAAGGGGTTAAGCTTTCCTCCTACCAGCTGAAGGACGTGGCGAATGTCTGGTACAAACAGTGGGAGGATAGTCGAGGTGTGGATGCTGAGCCTGCAGAGTGGGATGATTTTGAGAGTGCTGATGAGCCTGCAAAGTGGGATGATTTTGAGAGTGATTTCCTCGACCACTTCTTTCCCCAAGAGTTGAGGGAGGCGAAGATTGAAGAGTTTGTGAACTTGAAACAAGAGGGGATGACCGTCAAGGAGTACAGCCTGGAGTTCATTAAGCTATCTAGGTATGCTCCAGAGATAGTCCAGGACATAATGGCAAGGATGAGGAAGTTTGTGTCTGGGTTGGGCAGACATGCGAAGAGGGAATGCAAGGTAGCTTACTGATTCTGGGCATGGACATTTCCAGACTCATGGTTTATGCCCAACAAACTGAAGAGGATAAGAAGAAAGACAGAGAAGAGCACATGAGCAAGAAAGTCAAGTAATGGGGCATGAGGCTAACCAATAGAAGCAGGATAAGGGGGACGGGTCTTACTTCCAGAAGAGGCATTCGGGGTATGCCCCATCATCAGCCAGTGCCCCCACTACAAATGTCATGCATGATCAAAAATCATCGAGGCAGTTGAACTTTAGAGCACAGGGTTCACAAGCTAGTGTAACCCTTGGCTCGAAAGGGAAACCACCTTGTGGGAAGTGCGACATGATGCATTTGGGGGAGTGCAAGGAAGGAGGAAATGATTGCTATAAGTGTGGCCAGACAGGTCACTTCCTGAGAAACTGTCCACTTTGGGGCAACAGAGACCAATCTTCTACTACCATGCCACCACCAGAGATAATAAGAAGGGTGCCAAATCAGGGACAAGCGAAGAAATGAATCATCTCTATGCAATATAGAACAGACAGGACCAAGAGGTTGCACCTAATATCATGATGGGTATGCTCCGAATCTTTACTTTCAATTGTTATGCTTTGCTTGATCCATGGGGCGACAATGTCCTTTGTGACACTATATGTGGCTAGAAAATTTGAGATTTTTCCTGAGTGTTTACTTGTGCCCTTTCCTGTTTCCACTCCTGTTGGTGAGTCTATCATAGTCAAGAGAGTTTATAGAGATTGTGTAGTGTCTATTTACTATAGGGATACTCTTGTTGATTTGGTTGAGTTAGAGATGATTGACTTTGATATAATTCTTAGTATGGACTGGCCTCACGCCTGCTATACCACTGTTGACTGTAGAACCCGAATCGTCAAGTTCCAGTTTCCCAATGAGCCTGTTATAGATTGGAAAGGAGATTTTATTGCACTTAAGGGTAAATTTATTTTCTATCTTAGGGTTTGAAAGTTGATCTTTAAAGGGTGCATTTACCACCTCGTGCGAGTCAAATCTGAGAATGTTAAGCCTCCTACTCTTAAGTCAGTCTCAATTGTAAATGAGTTTCCTGAAGTATTTCCTGAGGATTTGCCTGGAGTCCCTCCTAATAGGGAGATTGACTTTGAGATTAATGTTCTTCCTAATACCCAGCCTATCTCGATTTCACCTTATAGGATGGCCCCCGCTGAGTTGAAAGAGTTAAATGAGCAGTTGAGGGATTTGTTAGAGAAGGGATTTATCAGACCAAGTGTTTCTCCTTGGGGTGCTACTGTTCTATTCATACGGAAGAAAGATAGGTCTCTCAAACTGTGCATAAATTACAGACAACTGAATAAGGTCACAATTAAGAATAAATATCCTCTCCCAGGGATAGATGATTTGTTTGACCAATTTAGGGCGCCTCTTGTTTCTCAAAGATAAACCTCAGATCTGGTTATCATCAGTTAAAAGTAAGGGAGTATGACATTCCAAAGATAGTTTTAGGACTAGATATGGCCATTTTAAGTTTTAGGACTAGATATGGCCATTTCGAGTTCTTGGTCATATCCTTTGGGTTGACTACTATACCTGCAGCCTTCATAGACTTGATGAATAGAGTATTCCGACCCTACCTTGACATGTTCGTAATTGTATTTATTGATGACATCATGGTATATTCTAAGGGTGAAGAGGAGTATGCCAACCATCTTAGAGTGATTCTTCAAACTCTCAAAGACCATGAATTGTATGCGAAGTTCTCGAAATACGAGTTTTAGCTCAAGTCAGTGGCCTTCCTAGGTCATGTTATCTCGGATGATAGTATTCGAGTGGATGCCCAGAAGATTGAAGCGGTTAAGATTGGCCTTGACCAACCTCACCAACAGACATAAGAAGTTTCTTGGGGTTGGCGAACTACTACCGCAGATTTGTTGAGGGTTTTTCTTCCTTGTCAGCACCATTGACCAAGCTAACTCAGAAGAAGGTCAAGTTTTAGTGGTCTGACGAATGTAAAAAGAGTTTTCAAGAGTTGAAGACCCGACTGACTACAACCCCAATTTTGACGTTGCTCAATGGGACAAAAGACTTTATGGTATATTGTGATACATCCAGAGTTGGATTGGGTTGTGTGTTGATGCAGAGAGGGAAGGTGATAGCATATGTTTCCGGACAACATAAGATTCATGAGAGGAATTATCTAACTCATGATCTCGAGTTGGCAGCAGTAGTAATCACACTTAAGATCTGGCGTCACTATTTGTATGGAGTACATGTAGATGTGTTCATTGACCACAAAAGTTTGCAATATGTCTTCAGTCGGAAAGAGCTCAACCTGCGGAAGAGGAGATGACTGGAGTTTCTCAATGATTATGACATGAGAATTCTCTACCACCTAGGTAAATCTAACATTATTGCTGATGCTATTAGCAGGTTTTCAATGGATAGCACGACCCATATTGAGGAAGGAAAGAAAGAGATAGTGAAAGAGGTGCACAGATTAGCCCGATTGGGAGTCCAGCTCGAGGAAAATAATAAAGGGGGAGTCAATATCCAGAGTGGGTCCGCATCATCCCTTGTGGTAGAGGTGAAGAAAAAGTAATATCTAGATCCTGTCATACTCCAATTGAAGGAGACCGTCCACAAACAAAAAGTGATGGTCTTCTCCAAAGGGGAAGATGGGGTATTGAGATACTAGGGCAGGTTATGTGTTCCTGATGTTGACGGTGTAAGAGAGAGAATCATGGCCGAAGCACATAGCTCTCGATATTCTATTCATCCTG
The DNA here is from genome assembly GCA_000787875.1 of Solanum virginianum. Taxonomy (NCBI): domain Eukaryota; kingdom Viridiplantae; phylum Streptophyta; class Magnoliopsida; order Solanales; family Solanaceae; genus Solanum; species Solanum virginianum. The sequence goes on along the minus strand of DF357395.1, from coordinate 289,156 downwards.
GCTCTACCAAGATGTACCACAACTTGAGGAAAATCTATTGGTGGAGTGGAATGAAGAAGGATATCCCGGAGTTTGTTTCTAAGTGCCTGAATTGTCAGCAAGTCAAAGTTGAGCATCAACAACCATATGGATTAGCACAAAACTTTAAGATCCCCGAATGAAAGTGGGAGATGATTAACATAGACTTCATTACAGGTCTATCGAGGTCTCGAAAGCAGCATGACTTAATATGGGTGATCGTGGATAGGATGACTAAATCAACCTACTTCTTGGCAGTCAAGACCACTAACACTGCAGAAGAGTATGCTAAGTTATATATTCGTGAGATTGTGAGGTTACATGGGGTCCCTTTGTCTATCATCTCGGACAGAGGAGCTCAATTCACCTCCCAATTTTGGAGATCTTTCCAGAAGGGATTGGGTAGGAAGGTAAATTTTCAGTACAACCTTTCATCCGCAGACAGACGGCTAGGCCGAGCGCACCATTCAAACATTAGAGGATATGTTGAGAGCTTGTGTCCTTGACTTCAAGGGAAATTAGGATGACCATCTGCCATTGATCGAATTTACATATAACAATAGTTATCACGCAAGCATTCCGATGGCTCCTTATAAAACTTTGTATGGGAGGAGATGTAGAGCGCCAATTGGGTGGTTTGAGGTCAGTGAAGTGGAGTTGATTGGGCTTGATCTTGTCCACCAGTCCATGGAGAAGGTAAAGGTTATTAAAGAGAGGTCGAAGGCTGCACAAAGTCGCTAAAAGTTTTACATGGATATGAGAAGAAGGGACTTAGAATTCGAGGTAGATGATTGGGTATACTTGAAAGTATCACCCATGAAAGGCATCATGAGGTTCGGTAAGAAGGGGAAGTTGAGTCCGCGCTATATCAGTCCCTATCAAATTTTGAGAAAGATTGGAAAGGTCACCATTGTTACCTTGAATTATAAAAGTATTTCACATGATTGATGTATGAACCCTAAACTTAGAATTTTTCCTTGCTTACTGATTAATTAAAATTGTGAACCCAATCTATCAAACTAAGTAATGTGATCTCGAGAAGTACATTTTCTTGCTTCATGTATGTTTTAATGCTTTATGTGTGCATGTAATGAGTATCTATCATATCGTATATGCTGAGCATGCTAATATGATGTCACTTGACCTTAATTCATGAGAGTCATGCATGGTGTGGAGTAGAGAAATTGAGTCATGAGAGTCTTGAGCTACTGAGAACTAAGTTGACTTGTCAACTCAGAACTACGTATCCAGTGTAGGATTGTCGCACAGGATAATTCTGGTGGCCCAAGTCCCCATGGAGGGACATTCTCTTAAGATTCGAGAGAGAGGTAAAGGTTGATGCATCTTTTTTCGTGGCAAGTTAAGGACAGGTGAGGCAATGATGCTATATTCGTTGTACATCACCAAAACCCATGGTGGTGTGAGTTATGTCGGTTAGAGAAATTCCAAGCAACACTTGAGTTGAGCATATCATGATTTTTGAATTGAGTCGCATTTAAACACTGGGTCTATTTTCTAAAGCATGATTTTAAACTTAAAATGTGCATGATTTATTTGAGTTGAGGTATGATATGAAGAGTTGAGTTTTGAGCTGAGTTATTGATTGGTTTGAGCCTTATCTGTTTGCTTTTAGCCCTTCTACATACCAGTACATTCCACATACTGACGCTATTTGGCATTGCATCATTTCATGATGTAGATATGAGAGATAGAGGACTTTAGCAGACACACCATTGAGGTTCAGAGTTTCGAGATCCAGAGATTGGTGAGCGCTCCTTACTCTTCGGAGGAGCCTGAGAGGCTTCATGGACCTAGAGTGGAGTATTTATTGAGTATTTTATCTTCAGTCTTGAACTATTTTGAGAAATTATTTATAATAATTCTGCCTTTTACTTAGTGTTACCATCGAGTATAAAAAACACAGTTAAAACTTTACCCTGTTATTTTGAGAAACTATTTATAATAATTCTGCCTTTTATTTAATGTTACCATTGAGTATTATTCCGCTGTTGAGTAAGAGGTGACGATGAGACTAAGTGGTTCACTCGAGGATTAGCAATAGTCTTTGAGTGCCAATTACATCCAGGGTACTCTCCTGGAGCGTGGCACAAAAGCCCTAAAAAATTGACAGTTAATAGCCATAGTTACAAAAATAGGGGTGGAATTTCTATTCACACTAACTCTTTCTTCTGACTTCCAACCATTTCTCCTTAAAACTTAGCAAAAGATTTATTTAGAATTATCTTTCTCCTTAAAACTAGCAAAATATTTATTTAAAATGATTTCTCCTTAAAATTAGTAAAAGGTTTATTTAGAATTATCTCTCTCCTAAAAAATTATGACTATTCTTCTTTCAAAAGATATTTCTACGAGTCCATCATCTAAAATTATTTTCTTTCAAAAGATACTTCTATGAGTCCATCATCTACAAATTATTTTCTTTCAAAAGACATTTCTACGAGCCCACCATCTACAAATTATTTTCCTCAGCTGATTGCTAGAAGTTATGGTGAGAAACTCAATCCATATGTACTTAAATTTTTTTTATATATCTGTTTGCATTTGGATTTTATTAATCTTATTCATCTAATGAATTGACATACATTTATATTAGATATATTTGTTCATATTTATCACTAATTTGTTATACCTTTATTTTTATTAGTGTCTTTCTAATTTTACATAAATATACATTGATCTGGATTCATTAGTAAATTTGTATATATTTGTTTAAATAAAGATTGATATTTATTAGTATGTATTCATTGAAATCATCATCCCAATTTTTCACAAGAATATTATGAGAAACTTTCTTACTCATATAATTTAAACAAAAAATTTCAAATCCTATTACTTAATTTTTGTCAGATTTTGTTTTTTAAAAATCAATTCCACAAATAATGAAATCTTACAATTAATTTAGTAAGAAAACACTATAAAATTATATATAAAAGATAATTTTTAGAAGAGAACAATGAATAGACATATAGTTATATCAAATTTTGATAAACAAAGGGGGTTAAGGAGTGGACTTAGAAAATCAAGGAGAGAGATAGAATATGAAATACGTATGAAAAGATTTCAATGTAAAGAAAAATGTTTCTCTTTTTAAAAAAGTTATTTATTCGTGTTCTTAATTTTAAACACATTATATATTATGGCTTAATAATCAACTATCTTGGTGTAATTACTATATATTTCACGAAGGAAAAGATACTTATTTTAAAGTTATTCACGCATTAGACATTTTATATCTGAAGCTCTTTAATTCACAATAAAATCTCTTTTCACAAAAAGGTAAACAAAAATAAATCATTGTTTAGAATATATCTGAAATTATTATTTAAAGTATGCACATGTAATGCAACAGTAAATGTATTGATGTTTAATAAATACTACTAATATTTTTGGTATCGATATCTATTTTGACTCATCTAATTATTTTATTACATACATATATAATAATTTTTCATGAAAAAGGGTTCAGATGATCCTTTGACCTTGCCACTATTCATGACCATGGACCAACCTTATTTTTAAAAAGTGTATTACATAGAGAGGCTGACAATATTGTTAGACTAGTTGATGGAGCAAATTTATATAAAGACCGCTACTTCAATATATGTAGTTGTGCAGGAAAGGATGACAATGTTTCTAGCGATTGCTTTGTTAGTAATGTTGCGCGGAGATGTCGGAAATGAACTGGACATAAACATTACTGTACTTGACAGTGGCACAACACAAGGCGCTAGTAACTTAAAAAAAATACTTTTGCTTGATTATGTAAATTATAAAGTTTCCACATGAAAGAAAATAAAAATATTTTTAACTGATCGTTTCATTTACAGTGTATTTAGATGGGAGTCCACCTGCATATTATTTTGACAGGGGATTTGATACCAGAGTTTCCAATTGGATTATCTTTCTTGAAGTAATTTCTTCTTATTTTTCTTGATTTTAGTCTTCATTGTTCATTTTATTCTGCTTTTTAACTCGAGATATTTATATATTATATGGAGGTGGATGGTGTGAAAGCATTACCGATTGCCAAAATCGTGTACTTACGGACAAAGGTTCTTCCAAGCATATGAAAAATCAGTCTCGATTTGCTGGGATACTTCACAACACTCCCCAACAAAATCTAGGTGAAATTCATCATATTTCAATTCATACGACTATAACATTTTAGTTTCTTTTTCTTTTTATGCATACATAGACTTTTATACACTTGCTTCATCTAACTTGCAGACAAAATTGGAATTGGTAGACTTTTACAATTGGAACAGAGTGTGGGTGAGTTGCTGCAATGGATCATCTTTCACTGACGATGTCGAATATGTTGATCCTGTAAGTAGAACATAATAACATATCTCAAATATATCACTGTAATGTAACATGATTTATTTTTTTATTGAGAATGTTAGGAGAAGAAGCTTTATTGTAGAGGATCTAGAATATTTAAAGATGTTATGGATGATTTATGGTACAAAGGAATGCAACATGCTAAAAATGTAAGACTATATTGAATATTAATAATTACAAGTCACTTAACGCAAAATTAAAAATAAAAACATGATTAATGTTAGGCAATTCTGAGTGGAACTTCTGCGGGAGGGTTAGCTACAATCTTGAATTGCGACAAGTTCAACTCCTTCTTTTACAAAGATTCTGTTAAAGTAAAGTGTGTTGCAAATGCAGGCTTCTTCATCAACACATGAGCTCTTCTTCCATTGTCTTAATTTGTCATTCAACTCATTTTTGGAGCTGATCTAGTATTTCGTGATTTGTTTATGCAACAACACAATTTCTGGTACTTCAATTGTTCAAACAATGATGAATGTTGTTAATTTACATATGATCCCCATTTCTTTTGTGTGTTAACAAGTAGATGATGCAAAAAAATAGTTTTGTAGTAACAATTCTCTTCCCTCTCATTTTAGGAATCAGCTAAGAATTTGCCTCAAGCTTGTACCTCTGCAATGGAACGAGTCTGGTATGTAAGAATTTAAGTATTTTGAAAACATAAATCTTTTGATGATGGAGTAATGCTTCTTCCCTCTAATCATAACATGGGTTTCCTTAATAATGGTGCAGTGCTTCTTCCTTGAAAATGTTGTTTCATACATTGAGACTCCACTATTTATAATCAATTCAGCATATGATTCTTGGCAGGTCAAGAGACAAAGATTAATTTTTTCTCATTTTAAGAATGTTGTTAGTAAGACTATCAAATTCAATCTAACAAACATTCCTTTTAGATCAATAACACTTTGATTCCTTCAAACCTCGATCCCTCACATACCTGGAAGTATTGCAGGGCCCGAATAAGTGATTGCACATTTAGCCAATATATAACTATTAAAGGTTAGCTTCTTTTTGGTGATCAACTTATTCATACCTTTCAAAAATCACATAAGTATAATGGGCCACTTTTTTCTCCTCTAATTTTAGTTAGATTGTTTATTTTTTTTTCTTTAGACATATTTAGCTTTTGGAGCGGAGTTTTTGAAGATATTCAAGGGGTTCAACCCTTGTTATACGAGGGGTTATTTCATCACTTCTTGTCACACTCATGCGAGAATTGTATGGGAGGATTATTGGTTCAATCATAGTTCTCCAAGAATACTTAATAAAGTAATCTTTTATTTGCATCATACAAATATAATTTGAATATGTGTGTTTATTTTTTAAAAAATCATGTGCATCTATTATTCTTAATTTTTTTTAGGGGTTAATAACATATTTTTCACAGGTGTAGACAATTGCGGAAGCTGTTTGTGATTGGTATTTTGATAGAACAACATTTCATCATCATATAGACCCATTTCCTGATGCTAGAGAATATTGCTAGTGAAGTAATTCATGAAATTACCTTTGCTGAGCTATGTAAAAATGATCAAGTACTATTCAGCGAATGGAAAAAAACATGTATATCTTCCTAGACAATGAGGTGCCTAAAATATTCTAATTATTGCTCGTCTTTTTAAATCCTTAAAAGGATAAAAGTGTATATTTCATTTTTTTTTTCGCATTAGAGGAATTTTCCTTTTCTAATCTTCTTATACAATTTTGAATCTTTTAACTAATATATATATATATAAGCTATATTTAATATTTGACTTATGACACAGGGGAAAAAAATTATTTTTATGCATTCAGGAGGAGTCGGAGATCAATGTCCTCTAAATAATGCAAGGCTTACAAATATGAAGTTATTTTTATAAGAAAATATTAAAAAATATGCATATTAATTGACTCCACCAAATTTGGGAGCACAATCTGAAAATACTAAATAGGATATCTTATCAACAGTCTCAATATAGTCCTTCTTAAAAAGTACAATAATAGTCTGAAATCCATCTTTAAAGATGTGTTTTTTTGATTATATTGATTTGAAAATATATTTTTATAGTTTTTAAATATTAAATTTTTATTTAAAAATTATCGAATTAATAAAAGCTAATTTAGTTTTGAAACTTAGTCAAATTAACTTTGAAAAAGAGTATCATGACAACTAAAAAAGATTGAAGAAAATGTTATGTCGTGATTTACTCCTTTTCGAGAAATCACTTTTGAAGTGTCCTAGGTATTGAATTGTTTAAGAAAATGCAATTAGAAAGAATTGTTACTTAATTTTTAAATAATTAAGAAAACTTAATTCGAAAGATTTTAACATATTAAATCTTAAAAATTTAAAGAAAATGGGTAAAAGATTCTTGTTACTATGTTAAAAGAGTATTAGCATGTGCATTATCCAATAGTTTGAAAACTTCATCTGATTAACTTTGAAAGGACTTACTTAAAAATAATAAAGATAATAATTATTATTTAAGAAAGAAATTAACTTAACTCTTATTCAAATAACTAGGAAGTGGTGGCCCATGCATTACGGGCGCAACATTGTGAGATATATGTATACAAACATATAGGATTGGACTAAATATATTTTCGATAGATACTCAATTTGAATACATCAAACTCAATTAGTTTCT
>DF357395.1:249697-282068 GCA_000787875.1 Solanum virginianum | reverse complement strand
ATCCACCAAAATTAAGAGACAAACATAATATTTTTACCTGTAAAAATAAATCTTCATCTTCATCTCGACAGGACAAGACCTATATGAAAAATAAATTCAAAATTTACACGCAATATTAAAAATTATTCAAATCAAAAAACTTTGAACCACAGTGGCAAGACACACTTAGAAAAAAGCTTTTAAACATTAGCAAAGATGGAAGAAATGAGATAAAAATCTATACATCTGCAGCCCCAATCAATTCATACAAGATCACAATATGTTATCATCAACAACACTTGCTAATTGCTAGTGCCGGCAAAATAAACCTGTATTTTGGTAACCTACTCATATTTTAGTAGTTTGGGTGAATGATTTTTTTACATGGTTAAAATATGGGTTGAAACTCATATTCAACTCATAGAAATACGAATATTCATGGGTAAACTATAATTTAATCAAATGGGTTAAGCTTCTAACTTTTTTTCACTCAAAATTCATTATGTTTTCTAACTATTTTTTTTAAATATTTTGTTGACTTAAATATTTTGAAAATATAAATTTAAATAAACTACCTCTAAAAAGTAGGAAAATATTTGTCAAAATTCTCCTCCAATTGCAAATTACAATTCTTTTCATACTCCATTCAATTACATGATCCCTTCACAAGCCCTCAACCCCCATCCATCCACCCCCAAAGAAAATCAATTTTTTTTTTAAAAAAATCTTATTTCTTTATAAAATTGTCCAATAAATGTTACAAGGGTCTCATTAGAAGTTGGGTCGTATGATTAATTTGGAATCAGGATCGAATGTTAGTTTAAAAGTCAAATCTTGCATTGGGTGTCAAATTTAATTTTATGATACAATACAATTAAATAAAATATTTTTAATGTTTTTCATCAAAAAATAAAGTAAATTATTTTATCCATATTGAATTTTAAAGTAGAGTACTATTTGCTTATTAAAATATGGGTAAACTAGTATTTTACCCAATCCATTTCTTACCCAACCCATTTCTTACCCAACTAATTTTTACCCATTTAAAATATGAACGGGTGGAATTATTACCCACTTTATATTGACCTATTTTCAACCTGTCTAAATTTGACCCAACCCACACATTTGCCCCACCACTACTAATTGCTAACGCACAGCACAAGTCAAATGCTAATCAGTACTACTTTGACTGAGATTGACTTACACGAAAATACTCCATAGTATTATAGAAGCAAATAGGAATCCAAATAGAAACTTCGCCGGTGAAGTATCTATTGTTGGCCGGCTTCCGTCGGTCGGATCCTCTAATAAATTATTACCTCTTCAATTGCTGTATCATTTGCTTAAAAATCGATTTCACACCTTAAAAAACTGAATTACAACAAGGAATTGAAGTTTTATATGATATTTCGAACTCCCTTTTGCCTTAATACAATACCCAAATAAACAAACATAAAATAGAGATTAAAAGAATAATCTCCCCACCCCAAATTGCTATTAGACTAATAATTTTTAGTTCTTACAAAAGTCAGAGGCATCAAATCTGAAAATTCATTACCAGTAAAAAAAATCATAACCCGAACCCAAAATCGAATTCATTTGAGCAGTTCGGAATCCCATCCAACACTAATAGGATTCATTTGAATAACACCAACGGTCCCTTGAACAACAACTGAACTTAGACAAGCTTAAGAGCAGAGATCTTCAATCTGATTGAATTCAATTTATGTCTCTGTTGCAAAAACATAAAAATAAAAATGATACAACTTTGATATTTTGCAGTTGAAATTTGGCCACACAAATCAATTTTTACATATTTTTTTGCTGTTGAAACAAATTATCACTTGAGATCTTGAGAATTTCTTTAAATCTACTATATACCTAAAATCAAAAGTGAAAAAATAAATTAAAAGCATATACTTGAAAAACAAGATGAAGAAGAGCAGATTTTCTCATACTTTTGTATTTACAGCACAAAATCAATTTTTTTCCTACCTATATTACCAAAAAAGAAAATACAGACAATAAGAGAAAAAAGCTTATATACATACCACATGAAAACAGAGCACCCAACCACTATAATTTACCTGGGTTAAAGAGTGTATTTGATATATTACTGGAGCAAATACACATATACAACCTGAGCAAGATAAATCAGACACATACACAACCTCAGCAGGAAAATAAGCAGTCACGTACTAAAGAGTTTTGAACTTTCATGCATGGTTTACACGTATCACACCCTAAACCTTACTTTTAGCTATCCCTTCTTCGGTTATGAATGAAGATCGGTATCATTCCTTAAAACCTTTATTTATTTACTAATTAGCCATTTTGTTTTCCAATCATTCATACCCACCCACCTTTTTAAAAATCATATTTTAAGGATGAATTCATGTATTACACTAATTAACAACAAATAACGGATGTGTCCTATAATGTCGGAGAAAAAATAAGAACACATGTATGACACACACAACTGGAACTTCTACATCTATAGGATAAAAATTTTACTTCAGCACATTATTCATTAGTTCCACAATTATTGCTTTTTATTTCAACAACAACAAAAAAAATTAATAGCCTGTTTGATTAAGCTTTTGAGAGGCCAAAAGTGATATTTATCTTAAAAAATGACTATGCCTATTTTAGAAGAGTAAGGTGTTTGGCCGAACTATTGGGAAAAAATAAGTGCTCTTAGAGAGTAGCATGAACTGCTTTTTAAAGACTAAAAAGTATAACTTTTTTCCAAAAGTATTTTTCTGACTTTAGCACGTTTTTAAGTCTCTCCAAAAATATTTTCTCATGTATGTTATATCCTTCAAAAGTAATGGAATATTATAGAATCCAACACAAGTGCAGCAACATGAAATCACTCTCCAATCTCCATCATTTCTTTGACTCTTACTAACCGCTCCCCTAATCTGATAACTTAACAGATCAAGCAGATTTATGTTCTATCAGATTAAATTAGTATATAGAGGAATTGACCAAGGGAAAGAACAAGTTATCACTACTTGAAAATGATTGCAAAATCAAATTTCTTGTTATCTAAATGAGCATCCATAAACATCAAGGTTACAAGGTGAGTAGTCTTTTATTTAACAACAAAGATAAGATAGAAAAAAGTAAAGCAAAACCTAAAAGGTAAAGCTCTATTCTGATGGATTTCCCCTGTTTCTTCTAAGCATGATACACCTTGTGAAGTTATTTGATAACATGTGAATGACAGATTCCATTTCCTTGTGTGTAGGTCCTCCATGACTAATAGAGTTCTTGATCTTATTGCTCAACTCGAGTGCCCTTTGCCCCATTGCTTTCCCTTCTATCGAGCTCATCAAAGTCTTGACAACTTTCTCAATGATTGATGCTGTCACTAATTCCTCTTAACGTACCCAACATATATTCCAATCTTCAGCAAGTTGGTTATAAAAAAGCATTAAATGGCTGGCCTCAAATGATTGGTCAAATTGCTAGAGGTACTCCCATGCTAATGCTCTCGATATAAGAATTTCATTTACAGTGACTCAAAAACTCACCTGTTGATGGGGCGAAACAAACATCACTGAATTAACATCTTGCTCGTCAAGAAACTCAACACACTTATGACAATTCCTATTCTCCGATGACTTGGGTAATGCTTACAACATATGAAATGGACCAAGAACAAACAATGACTTCTTTCTAACATCGACAAGTAAATCCAAATATTCCCCTTCTAATTCCCTACAAGAATTCATAAACACTCAATATTAAGATTACATTCCCTTTCCTGTTTAACAAGCTAAAAAATGTTAGGTCCAAAACAATCCTTTACTTCAGGCATTTTATTAAACACTTGGCATGCAACTTCGTCATAAACTTCACCAACAATTTGTTGAAAAGTAGAATATATACAAAAAGTTGAAATCGCATGAAAAGAGTAACATTCATCGTTTGATATCGAATACACTTCCTTAATAGCATCCGTCATTAAAGAATAAAAAATCACCACTAATTTCTTCGTCCTCTTTGAGATTTTAACACAAATATCGTAAATAAGCTACCCCAAGTTCTCCAAAAACTCCAAAAATGCAAACTCATCAGCAAAATCCTTTCTGGGTGCTGAAATTGGGTCAGAGGGGGTGCTAAAAGATAATCAAAATGGATTCTTTAGGCATTTCAGATGCAATTTTTGAGATGTTGGATTCAATCTGTGAGAGGGATGAAGTGTAAGGGAATATTGTGAGAAGAGATGAAGTTAGCAAGATAGATAGTGGTAAGACACGTTGCTTACACATATCAGTTTTTTAATAGAAATTTTAGCAGACTTCAATGACAAAAATACCCTTGTATGAAATTTTTTTGACAATTAAGAAGCCATGTTGGCAAGCCTTTACTTACATAAGTAAATTTATAAAGGACAGAAACTTCATAAAAAATGACCATGTGTAAAAGAAAAAAATTAATATTTATTTGAAGAAAAGTAATAAATTCAAAATATTTTGAAGTAAATTGAGAGTGATTAAGACTTGACGAAAATATGATTAAACTAAAAAAAAGGCATTTGAACCACTTTGAGAAGATAACAGTTTGAATATTTTTTAAAACAAGTAAAATATTTAGACCACACTACTCTCAAAGTGATTATTGAGAAGATAGTATTATTACTCTTACCTATATTGATGCTCAATACTACTCTCAAAAATATTAATTACATTCTTATACTTAAAAAAATACATTTGCTCAAAGTGTTACTTTTCTTCTCTTTGAAACTAAGCTCATTTGAAAGATATGATTGAGAATTGAATTGATTAGATGATTGATAGACCGAAAGGCCCGATTATGATAGAACTGATGGATTGATGAGGGTCCTTATGAGACTAATTGATCTGATTGGTTGGGATGAATTATCTTATGAGCATTGAGTCGTAAGAGGAGTATCGAGTAGCGAAATGAGTAAGAGTAAAGCCAACTCAAACTTATTAACTATGTCGCCAAGTGTAGATGAGGATTGACCTGTTAAATCGAATGTTCCCTCTTGATTAGAAGTCCCTGAAATAATAGTGGATTTGATAGACCAAATCTATTTTGGATTTGGTTCATTTTTTATCTGGCAAGTACGGAATGACTATGGCAATATCAGCGAATTGTTGTACAATTATTTGTAGGTGATTATTTTCGAATAAGAGAAACTCCCAGATAGATTCTACACTCATTGTACTCTGATTGGATTGGATTTGATTCAGATTGAATTGGATTGTATTGATGGGTCATTGTCTACTATTTATTCTTGTTTTAGATAGACAATAATATTCTGATTGGGTTCCTTATTTCTTAATTTGAGTTGTTTGAATTGATTGTATTCTACCATAATGCATATTTCATTTAACCATTTTACATACTCGTACATTTCACGTGCCAACAATAATTTGGACTGAATCATTTCATGATACAGAAATAGGTACTAGAAATCATCAACACGCGCTCTGTTGAAGATGTATTTCACACATCAACTGATTGGTGAGTCCTCCTTGACTTTGAAAGATGCACATGATTTGTTTTATTTAGATCTTTAGAGCTAGACTTTAGATTAGCTTTATTTTAATTTGGGGTAGCCATGGGTCTGCCATTGACATCATTGAACAGTTGATAGATGTTGCATATACTAGAGTTTGATTTGTCGTGAGTTGAATATTTATTTTAAGTTAGTTTTTTTCTTACTAGTCTTATTGAGTTGATTTTATCATTTACTTTTTGAGATTGTCCACCTTTTTTACTGTCTTTAGTCTTTTGCTAATATGTTAAATAATGATTGAATGAATGTGATGAGGCCAAATGATTTACTTGGGGACTAGCAATAGTCTCTGAGTGCTGGCCACGTCCAGGGTACCCTCCTCGGGCGTGACAAGTATGTCTTATAATTATAAATATTCAATATATAGGATCTCATATTTTTAACATTTTGTATTTCTTTGGACCACAAGTGCTACAAAATAACTTTAAATATTCTCGCTCCTGTGAAATATAGCTTCTTCTCCTAACATAGATTTGGCATTTGCAATACTCAAAAATAAATCACGTTAGAGTGAATACACACACACGAGACATGTTGTTACATGTCTACTTACTGGATCAACTTCTTTGATATTGTAGTAAGCGATGATCCATTATTGTAGAAGTGCATCAGACATGCATTTTATGCATCACACATGCATTTTGTGCATTACATGTGCATTTCAGGTGTCACACGTGCATTTCATGCATTACATGTGTATTTCAGTGAGATTTTCACCCACAAACTCCATATTTTGTGTAGAGCTTTATTTTAAAGTCAATTTTCAGATTTGAGAACTTTGAATTTTAGCTCTAAATTTGACCATTTTACCCCTAAGCCTAATTCATGATTAATAGTGATTCTGTAATTCTACAGTTTGTCTTCTCTTGATGTTAAAATTTTCACATTAACTAATACAATCAAATGAAGCAAAACACAGGGGCTCATACTTTTGTTCTACCAGTACCAAAAACTAGTAGCACTTCTATCAAAGTATATTTACTTGACGAATGAGACTTAGCTTGTATTCATTGATCACCAATATATCTTATTTTAAGCACTGTGTATTCATTGATCACTAAAATGTTAATCCTTAATAATTGAACGTTGTCTCAATGTGCACTCACGTATTTGAACCTTGCAAGGATCCTAGACATGATCAAGATCAAGGTTTGAAGGAATCAAACTGTTGTTGATCCGAAAAGAATTTTCCTTTTGGCTCAACTTTAGAAAAGAATTAACAATAAAATGCTTAAAATAAGATATATATTAGTATTCATCTTCACGACCTGCCAAGCATTGTATGTAGAATCAAATAGAAAAAATGGAGTCTCGACATATGGAACAATCTGTTGAGAGAAGAAGCACTGCACAATAATTATGAAAAACTAATGTTATAACAAGAAAACAATATGAATATAAACTCTTTAAAGCAAAATGTTTTTCTTTCCAAAATTAAAAAAACTCTTATTACACCAGATTTGGTTCCATTTTAGATAAGCAGGATGAAGGTAAATTCTTAGTCGATCCCTAAAATGATAAGAAAGAAAAATATATATTACTACTAGTAATTAAACATATATACCTGACTATAAAAAAAAATAAAGAATAAGAAACTCACAAGTAAATCTACAATTTTCCTGTATGTCCTTTGAATATTTGAAGTACCAACAATGGTATTGCTGCATATATAAATAATCGTGAAATGCTTGATCAGTTCAAAAGTGCGAGGCTAACATAAATTGATACTATTAAGATGATAGAAGAAGAGAGATCATATATTGATGAAGAAGCTTTCACTTGCAACACACTTAACTTTGACAGTATTATTTGAAAAGAAGGACTTGAACTTGTCACAGTTCAAGATTGTAGTCAATTCTCCCGCAAAAGTTCCACTCATGATTGTCTAAAATTAATTGTGATTTCATAATAAATTTTGCATTCTGAAAGTATAGGACGTACTTATAATTATAAATATTCAATATGTAGGATCTCACATTTTTTGTATTTTGCATTTCTTTGGACTATAAGTCCTGCAAAACAACTTTAAATATTCTTGTTCTTGTGAAATACAACTTCTTCCCCTTACATAGATTTGAAATTTGCAATAATCAGAAATAAATCACGTTAGAGTGAATACACACACACGAGACATGTTGTTACATGTCTACTTACTGGATCAACTTCTTCGACATTGCAGTAAACAATGATCCATCATAGTAAAAGTGCATCACACATGCATTTTGTACATCACAAGTGTATTTTGTGCATCACATGTGTATTTTGTGCCTTACATGTGCATTTCAGGTGTCGCACGTATATTTCGTGCATTACATGTGTATTTTTAGTGGGACTTTCACCCATAGACTCCATGTTTTGTGTAGAACTTAATTTTAAAGTCAATTTTCAGATTCAAAAACTTTGAATTTTAGCTCTAAATTTGACCATTATACCCTTAAGTCTAATTCATGATCAATGGTGATTCTGTAATTCTACATTTTGTCTTCTCTTGATATTAACATTTTCAAATTAACTAATACAATCAAATGAAGCAAAACACAGGGGCTCGTACTTTTGTCCTACCATTACCAAAAACTAGTAGCACTTCTATCAAAGTATATTTACTTGACGAATGAGACTTAGCTTGTTCACTTCACTAGCAATCTATATCAAAAGGAGATGAGTCCATATGTTGATAATTTTCCATTCGATTAAAGTACCAATTACTCACAACTTCTGCAATGGTCTACACATTAAATATAAAATATTGGTACAAATAAAAATAAATAAACAAATACAATAAATTATATGGATAAAACAAAAATAAAAGATTACATAATTATGTATACTTGGAGTGAAAGTATTGAACCAGTATTTAGGCCATATAATATCAGAATGAGCATGACAAGAAGTGATGAAATAACCTCTAGTATAACAAGCGGTGAGTCCACTAAAATGCCTTCAACCTCTCCACTCCAAAATCTATAGTAGAAAGAACAAAAAAATAAATAAAAAAATACTATCTATACTAGTATGATTTGAAAAATGTGGATTCATTGATCACCAAAATGCTAACCCTTAATAATTATACGTTGGCTTAATGTGCACTCACGTATTTGAACCTTGCAAGGATCCCAGAAATGATCAGGATCAATGTAAGGATCCAGAATTTTTCAAGCTTATTTATGTTGTTTAAGGCCATCAGGGCCTCCTATGTCAAGCCAAGTTCTAGGAGATTTTCGTTGGCTAAGTTCAATACAAGTACCTGTAGAAGGGTCAACTTTAAACAAGAATGATGTTAAGTTAAAATTTTGATAAATTAACAAACTTCTCATGTAATGTGATATCAAGTCCCATATCAGAAACTGAAAGACTGAAGCCTTATCTAAATTAACACAACTTGCTTATTACATTTAGTTGAAATCATCATATTCTCATCTGTTAAAAAAGTATGCATGGTACAGGTGTATATTAAAATAGTGCGTTGACCATTATTTTAATATATCTTTAAAAAAGAAAGGAATATACTTTACGGGAAAAAAGAAAATGTGTAAGCTTTTTTGTAAGCTTTTGTCTAAAGTATTCCTTATGTCTTCTTTATCTTTTCGCTCTTGGAAAGAATTCTTATTCTAAGTTTAAAAGCAATACAACAACATCTTTCTCTTAATAAAGAATGAAAAAGACAAAATGAATGAAGGCTGTAAAGTATGGTGGATAACATGTTACACACGATGGAGGACCTTCAAACATGGCTATATGTTGAAGCATTTAAAGAATGAAAAATCATCCAGAAATGGAGTGAAAAAGAGTCTTAGTGAGAAGCAAGAAATCATCCTCAAGAATAACTTGTTCACTACATTATTTTTCTGCTGTCATTGTTGTTCTGAGGCTATTTCTTCAAAATGTGATTTTTCCATTCTCTAGTAAACCAATTCCTACCCTATAAAGGAACTTGGTGTTTTTGGTCAAAACAAATCTTTCTTGCATTCTAGGTCCTTAGCTATAGTTAGCTAAGAAAAAAAGTTTAAACTAGTTTGGGGGAAATTAGTTTAGTGGGCAGCAAGTGGTTGTTGCTTAGGTGGAAATTTCAGGTATCATTATAAGGGGGAAGGGATTAAGAGATTAATCCTTAGAATTACAAGAGGTTGTAATTATTTTCGCTCTTAGATGATAATGAAATTTCATTGAAATCCTGAAGGCAGGTCGTGGTTTTTTACTCCCTTAAGTAAGTGATTTTTCATGTAAAAATTTTATGCATTTTTACTTCTGTCCAGTTCATTACTGTAATGAGGGACCTGGTCCCTGGTTAGATTGACAGCACTTATTCTAACAATTGGTATCAGAGCAAGGGATCTCTAAATGGCTAATACCTAGAGAGATTCTTGGAAGATAGAATGACTGCTCCACTCAACTTGGAAGAAGGACAATCCTTCACAAGACTACCTAAATTCAATGGGCAACTTTACAGTTGGTGGAAAACTAGGATGCATGACTTTCTCATAGATGAAGATAGTGAGCTATAGGATATTATGTTAGATGGTTCTCATGTTCCAATAATTGAAATAAAGGAAGGAGAAACCACTAAAACAGTTCCCAAAACTCGACAACAATACAATGGAGCTGATAGGAGAAAAATTGAGAAAAATTACGAAGCCAAAAATCTTTTTTTATATGAAATTGGTGCTGAGGAGTATAATAGAATCTCTGCCTATAAATCAGCCAAAGAAATATGAGACTGTCTAGGAAATGCTCATGAAGGGACTGAGCAAGTCAAAGAATCAAAAGTTGACATGCTGACTTTCTTAGTATGAAGACTTTACCATGACAGAAGGAGAATCTATCCATGACATATACACAAGATTCTCATCTATAACAAATGAGCTGAGATGTCTTGGTGAACCCATCATTTATAGTAAGCAGGTCAGGAAGATATTGAGAATTCTTCCTAAATCTTGGGAAAGCCAAGTTGATGCTATCACTGAGGCAAAAGACTTGAAAACACTCACTATGGATCTACTCATAGGGAATCTTCAAACCTATGAGTTAAACAGATAAAAGGAAAGAAAGAAATATAAAACTCTTGTCTTAAAATTCTCTCAAAATGATGATAATGAAGGGACAGATAAAAGGAAGGAAAGAAGGATAAAACTCTTGTCTTAAAATCCTCTCAAGATGAGGATGATGAAGGGTTAGATATGGTTTATCTAACCAAGAGATTTAAGAAGATTGTGAGACAACATGGAGGCTTCAGAAAAGGTAACAAACTAGGAGCTGTTGTTGAATTGTGTCACAAATGTGGCAAACCTGGACATTTTATAAGAAAATATCCACTACAGAAACTGGAATATGCAAAAGTAAATGATGAAAAAAGGGATCAGGTCCCTACTAAGAAATCTCAGAAGGAGACTGCAGCTGACCGAATTATGAAGAAAGCAGTTGGTGCCTGGGGAGATGCTTCCAGTGACTCAGAAGATTCAGATAGCACAGAGGATGCCTCCTTGATAGTTTTCAAAGACAATGAAGATATCTTCAATTCATTATTTGTATTCATAGCTAAATATGATGATAAAGAAGATGAAAAGGTAACCCTTGATGACTTTAAGCAAAACTTGAATGTCTTTTTCTCCAGAAAATTAAGAGGGTTAGCTAAAGTATTGATTGATTCAATAAATGAGTTAACAACTGAGAAGGACCTCTTAATTAGTAGTTTTGATATTTTTCAAAATTAAAATCTGGCATTGATTGCACAAATGTCTGAGATAGAGAAAAAATTGACACTTCTAGGATTAGAAAATTTAGAACTATTAAGAAGGTTAGACAAAAGAGTCAAAACTGATAAAGGGAAAAATGAAGGTAGTAGTCTGCAACTTGAGCTTGAAACAAAATTAAAAATAGCCCAATTAAAGATAAATTTGGCTTTAGAAAGAAATAATCAGTTAGAGAAAGATTTAAGTCGTGTCAAAGAAGAACTATAAAAGTCTCTTAAATGGACATCATCTTAAAAAATTTTGGAGAGTCTAACAAGTCAAAGTCATGATGGTGGGAGAGGTCTAGGATATGGAAAAAAAGAACCTCGTTATACTCCTCATGGTAAATATGTCACTATTTCTGACAATTTACTATGTGCACATTATGGTAGAAATAGTCATCTTAAGGTGGATTGTCAAATCTGATAAAAGGTAAAAGGAAATATGTCAAGGTATTTCCAGTTGAAAAGAAATGTAGGACCTGATCTCAGGGAAAAACCAAATAAAAAGAAAAGAGCCTTACCTCACTGGACTAAGAAGACCCTTATTGCTCCTTTAACAGCTTATTGGGGACTCAAACTCAAATGGGTTCCTAAACGTGTCAAATAATCCCTGTGCAGGCAAGTGGAGGCAGCTTCAACCAATGGTGATATATGGACAGTGGGTGTTCTAAACACATGACTGGAGATGTTGAATGTTTCCTCTCACTTAAGGCACTTCAAGGTGGAGGTGCCTCTTTTGGAAATGGTAAAAAGAGTTATATCCTAGGAATTGAAAGAATTGGCAAATCTTTGGAACACTTAATTAAAAATATCTATTATGTCAATGGACTTAAATACAGTTTTTTTGTGTATATCTCAGATTTATGACAAAGGTAATGAAGTTAGATTTCTTCTTGAAAGTTGTACAGTTAGAAATTAAGCAACTCAAGAAGTATTGATGGCTATAAGAGCGAAGAACGTGTATGTTGCTGACTTGAGCACCATACAAGGAGATGATTTTACATGCCTTAGTGCCTAAAGTGAAAACTTAGAACTTTGGCACAAAAGGCTTGGTCATGTTAGTACTTCTCTGCTCAACAAACTTGTGTCTCAAGACCTGGTCCGTGGGTTGCCTAAGATAAAATTTAAAAAGAAGAATATTTGTGAAACATATGCAAAAGAGAAGCAGATCAGGTCATCATTCAAATGGAAGAAACAAGTAAGTACCTCAAAGCCTCTAGAATTAATACATATGGACTTGTGTGGATAAATCAAAGTTCAAAGAAAGGGAGGAAAAAGGTATTAAAAAGCAAAATTCAGTTGCCCTCTCAACTGTAGAAACTGAATATGTAGCTGCTGCCTCTTGTTGTGCACAACTGTTGTGGATCAAATAAAAACTCAAGAATTTTGGTGTAATTACACACATAATTCCTTAAAGATGAAACTTGTGATATCTTGATTATCTTTGCAAAAATGATTCAAGCAAAATTAAATTGCAAGATAGCTGGAATAAGGTTAGACCATGGAACAGAATTTGAAAACACCAATATGGATATTTTCTGTGCTGAAAATGATATACATGACAACTTCTCAGCACTCAGGACTCCTCAACAAAATGGAGTGGTGGAAAGAAAGAACAAAACTCTTATGGATATTGCTAGAACTATGCTTATATATTCTGGTCTTCCAAAGCATTTTTGGGCAAAAACTGTGAATACTGTTTGTTATGTCACAAACATGTGCTTGATCAGGTCTATTCTCAACAAGACCCCCTATGAGCTACTGTACAACAAAAATCCAGAGGTAAAATACTTAAGAACATTTGGCTGTAAGTGTTTTGTCTTAAATAATGAAAAAGATGATCTTGGTAAATTTGATGCCAAGAGTGATGAAGGGATTTTTGTTGGATGCCATCTTCCAGTAAGGCTTATAGAATATTTAACATGAGAACACAATGCATTGAAGAAAGTGTTCATATGATTTTTGATAAAACTGGAGAACTTCAAAAGCTTAAGGATCTTGATGAAACTGAATTTGAAAAAATTCTTCAGTTTCACAGATCTGAAAACAACTTAGAACAAGCAGTTGATGATCTTGTACAAGACAAAACTGATGTAGAAAATTCTGAGGAGGGACCTGATCCATCAGTAGGAACAGAAAGAACAAATGAACCTGATCAGACACAAAATAGTGCAGAAACAGAACAACAGGAACCAAGAAAAACAGGTTGGAAACACTAGTCATCTCATCCTCTTGATAATATTATTTCTCCTTTGGATTGAAGTGTCCAAACAAAATCTAGAATGAGGAACATGGTAGCATTTTCAGCCTTCATTTCATCCATTGAACCTAAAAATGTCAACGAGGCCTTAAAGGATACTAACTGGATTAACTCAATGCAAGAAGAGCTGCACCAATTTAAAAGGAGTAAGGTATGACACTTGGTCCCAAGACCATCTAACAGAACCATCATTCGAACCAGGTGGGTTTTCAGAAATAAATATGATAAACATGGAACAATCATAAGGAATAAATCAAGGTTAGTGGTTCAAGGATATAATGAGGAAGAAGGCATTGGCTATGATGAAACCTTTACTCCTGTGGCAAGAATGGAAGCAATTAGGATCCTCATTGCATTTGCAACTCACATGGGATTCAAGTTGTATCAAATGGATGTCAAAAGTGCTTTCCTAAATGGCTACTTAAAGGAAGAAGTCTATGTCAAGCAACCTCCTGGTTTTGAAGATCCTAGCTATCCAGATCATGTTCTCAAATTGGATAAAGCTCTTTATGGATTGAAGCAAGCACCAAGAGCATGGTATGAAAGATTATCTAAATTCCTACTAGAAAATTATTTTAAGAGAGGTAAAATTGATAATACTTTATTTTTAAAAACTAGAGGTAGGAATTTATTTATCATTCAAGTACATGTTGATGACATTATTTTTGGTGCTACTTCAAATTCAATGTGTGATGAATTTTTTAACCTTATGAGAAGTGAATTTGAAATGAGCATGATGGGAGTAATAAGCTTCTTTTTGGAACTACAAATCAAGTAATTCTCAGAAGGAACTTCAATCTGTCAAGAAAAATACATCAAGAAGTTATTGAAGAAATTTGAAATGGAGGACTCAAAACCAATTGATACTTCTATGGGCACAAATTCCAAACTGGATGCAGATGAGTCAGGAAGTCCAGTAAATGAGACAATGTACAAAGGTATCATTGGATCATTGCTTTACTTAATTTCTAGTCGACCTGATATTTTTTTAGTGTATGAATGTGTGCAAAGTTCCAAACAATGCCTAAGGAATCTCATTTAAAATCAACAAAAAGGATTCTTAGGTACTTGAAGAAAATATAGGACCTAGTTCTATACTATCCTGCAGGTGACACCTTTGAACTTGTAGGATATGCTGATGCTGACTATGCAGGTTATCAAGTGGATAGAAAAAGCACATCGAGAATGGCTCGCTTCCTAGGCTCATGTCTAGTTTCATGGGGAGCTAAAAAGCAAAATTCAGTTGCCCTCTCAACTGTAGAAACTGAATATGTAGCTGCTGCCTCTTGTTGTGCACAACTGTTGTGGATCAAATAAAAACTCAAGAATTTTGGTGTAATTACACACATAATTCCTTTGTTATGTGATAACACCAGCGCACTCAACATGACAAAAAATTCTGTTCATCACAAAAGGACTAAGTACATTGATGTTAGATATCATTTCTTGAGAGATAATGTTGAAAAGGGAAATGCCATCATGAAATTTTGCAAAATTGAAGATTAGATTGCTGGCATTTTTACTAAACTTTTGAGTAAAGAAATGTTTGAAAGGAACAGGTTGAAGTTGGGAATGTTGAATAATACTTAACCTTTTCTCTTTTGACTATAAGTAGGGAGCAGGTATCCTAATTATTAGTTTTTTCATAATTCTGATAAAACTCATTCTTGCAGATTCATGCTCAAAAGGGGATTGATAAAATTTAAAGAAGAAAAAACAGCTTCAACATTCATAATTTTGCAGATAGACCTGGTCCCTATCAAAGGTTAGCATTCTTAATATTGGGTACTTAATTTTGCCTTCAAAAACTACCAACTGTTACGTGTCAACCCTTCTTGATTCTTTGTGTCAGAATGAAAGGACATGTCTTTTCTGAAAAGGTACCAGACACATCCCTTCAAATTAATATCAACCTTTCTTCTTCTTCTACACTCTTTCTTACTTTCTTTTCAATTTTCTCTCTCTCACAAAAAATTCTTCTTCTTCCTTCTTCATCTGAATCGGTTTCTTTAAAAATAAAAAGGTATCTTCTTCTCCAAACAAAAGCACTTTATCCCAAAGTTCCCCAAGATTATAAGACCTTAATGACCCCCTCAAATGATGAGGTGTCATAGAACCCAGAAAAACAAGTGCCTTCAATGGAGGATACTTTCAAAATAGGTGAGTCTTTTGTTCCCATTTTTACATTTGAAGAAATTCCTAGTAGGATGTCCCCTGATACTCTGATGATCAGCTTTGTTCTTCAGGATATTCATGATCAAAACCCATCACTGCCTGAAAATGAAGAAACTAGTAAAAATATGACTGTTGAAAATGTGTTAGGCATTTCTGAAAGTGTTGATGTTGGAGATTCTAAAAATATGACTAATGTTGGGACAGGGGTAGGTATAAATGTAGAGGATATAGTTGAGGATGTATATTCTGAGGGTATTGTTGTTAAAACTGTGATTGTTGAAGGTGATGTAAATATTGTGACTACTGAAAGTGATGTAAATATTGAGACTAGGGGTGAAGAGAATGTTGAGAAATCAGATGAAGATAATATGCCCATAGCCTTAGTTTGTAAGAAAGGGAAAGAGAAGGCTACCCCTCTTTTCAACAAAAAACTGAAAAGAATAACCACTTCTCCAAAAAGGACAAACCAAAGTCTACTAGAAGTTCATCTAGGATACTCTTGCAAGAAGCCTTAGTAGGCAACAAAGTGCAAACCTTTCAAAATAAAAGGAATAGGAAACATAAGGTTGTTGATGAAAGTATTCCAGAAGAGGATGTGGTTGAATTATCCTCAAAAGAGAGTGAAGGAGAGGAAGGTAAAACAGTTGAAAAGAAAGAAAAAAAGGCTGTAAAGAAGTGCTATAAAATCAAAAAGGCAAAAAATGGATAAAGGAAAGAAAGCCGAAACAGAACAAAAGGATGTTGATGAAATAGAAATGGTGTTTGAGGAGGTACTTGGTCCTTCTCATGAATTGTCCAGAGAAGAAATATAGAGGGTACTAAGGACTCAAAAAGTTCTTAGTGGAGGGGTAATAGACCCAGAGTTTGCTAACAGACCAGGCATGGTTGATCTAGTTGATGATGTGAATTTACAGGGATGAAATCATTTATTTCTGGAGTGGCCTGTATCCACACTCCATGAGAAAGAAGTAAGGGATTTTACTACAATTTATGATTAAATGATGATGGTAGCATGGACACAATGGTAAATGATCAGAACATCCATCTGACTGAATCAATTTTGGGAAAGATTCTAAAGGTTAACATGGTAGGAATCAAAAGTGTGGCCAAGTGTTCACCAACTCCATGAAATTGTGAAAGGGCATACTCTAAAAGCCACAAATGTGCCTAAGAAGTTCATGAAAAATACCTATCAAATAATTTTTAAGTTTGTCAACAAGGTTTTTCTGCCAAGAAGTGAGAAAAGGACAGTGGCTATTGCCTCAGACCTCTTCTTGATGGAAAAACTGAGCACATTGTAAGATATTAATCTGGAAGAAATCATGATAGAGCACATTCAAAAGATAGTGACCAAAAACGATGGCAAACATGAGATGATTTATGAGTATTTGATTGGAAAGGTGCTGAAACATCACAAAATTCCTCTTGGTGTGCAAACCAAAGGAACCATCAAACAAGCATTATCTCTACACATTCTTATTGAGTGTGAATGTTTGGAGGATAGAGAAGGAAAAAATAGGACATCTCAAACATCTGAAATGCTTGAAGTTCAAAAGCAACTCAAATATGAAATTACTGGTCTGTCTGAGATCATTCAGCAAAAGGATGTGGAGATTGCAAGGTTGAAGGCTGGCATGGGGCAGACTACTTCTAATGCAGGACCTAGTACCTCACCAGAATTGACAACTCTTCAAGATGAGAATGCATCACTAAAAGAAGAAAATACAAAGTTGGCAACACAAGTGAATGAACTGAAGGACAAACTAATCAAAAGTCATGAGAGTTCGGCTGCATCTATGACACTTCTTCTTCAAAACCTTACTCCCAAATCTTAATCCTTCCTTTCCTTTGTTGGCAATTATTAAGACACTGATATTTTGATGCTATCTTTAATGTATATTTATGACTGTGGAATGCTTATTTCTCTCTATAGCATTATCTTTCCTTAATCAATGCTTGAGTTTTTTTTTTAAATCTTTATTATTCTAAAATCATAATTTGGTTTACTGTTAACCTTTTTAGATGATGTCAAAAGGGGAATTTTTTTATATTTGCATGTATTAGTGTGATACTAATTTGGTTGTGGTGTTACTAGTATGATACTGGTTTAGTTGTGGTGTTACTGGTATGGTTGCTAGTAGTATGCTTTTACTAGTGTGATACTAGTTTGGTTGTGGTGTTACTGGTGTGGTTGCCAGTAGTAATAATGCTGTTAATGCTGATTGTGGTTGTGTGAACGACTGCTAAATGTGTTATTAGTTGAGGTTGGTAGATGCGAGCATTTGACAGTTGTGAAATTGCATTGTGTGTTGCTGTGTGTAAATTTTCTGATAGGTGAAAGCAACCTGATAGGGGGAACCTGAGACAGTCTTAATTCTTCAAAATCATGCGTTTGTCATCATAAAAAAGGGGAAAATTATTAAATTGAAGTTTTGATGAATTAACAAACTTCTCATGTAATGTGGTATCAAGTTCCACATCTGAAACTGAAAGATTGAAGCCTTATCTAAATTAATACAACTTGCTTGTTACATTTAGTTGAAATCATCATATTCTCATCTGTCAAAAAGCATGCATGGTGCAGGTGTATATTAAAATAGTGTATTGATTATTATTTTAATATATCTTTAAAAAAAGGAATATACTTTATGAGAAAAAGGAAAGTGTGTAAGCTTTTATGTAAGCTTTTGTCTAAAGTATTCCTTATGTCTTCTTTATCTTTCCACTCTTGGAAAGAATTCTTGTTCTAAGTTTAAAAGCAATACAGCAACATCTTTTCCTTAATAAAGAATGAAGAAGGCAAATGGAATGAAGACAGTAAAGAAGAAGGCAAATGGAATGAAGGTTGTAAAGTATGGTGGACAGCATGGTAAATGCGATGGAGGAGCTTCAAACATGGCTATATATTGAAGCATTTGAAGAATGAAAAATCATCCAGAAATTGAGTGAAATATAATCTTAGTGGAAGGCCAGAAATCATCCTCAAGAATAACTTGTTCACGATATTATTTTTCTACTGTCATTGTTGTTCTGAGGCTATTTCTTCAAAGTGTGATTTTTCCATTCTTCTGTAAACCAATTCCTACTCTATAAAGGAACTTTGTGTTTTTGGTCAAAACAAATCTTTCTTGCAGAGTTAGCTAAGAAGAAAAGACTAAACTAGTTTGGGAAAATTAGTTTAATGGGCAGCAAGGGGTTGTTGGTTAGGTGGAAATTTCAGGTATCATTGTAAGGGGAAAGGAATTAGGAGATTAATCCTTAGAATTATAAGAGGTTGTAATGATTTTTGCACTTAGATGATAACAAAATTTTATTAAAATTCTGAAGATAGGTCGTGGTTTTTTACTCCCTTGAGCAAGAAATTTTCCGCGTAAACATCTTGTGCATTTTTACTTCTGTCCAGTTCATTACTATAACAAGGGACCTAGTCCCTAGTTAGATTGACATCACTTATTCTAACACATAAATTTTAGCACATTTAGAACTGAGTGACCTACAACATGTCAAATGAAAGTCCTTTGAGTTAGATTCATAACACACTTGGTTTCACCTCATTTTGATGTCAGATGAAGGAGTTATGATGGTTTTCATGAGACTCTCTTGTGCAGTGGTGTCAAACGAACAACTTGATGAGCAGTGTTGCCTTTGACGAGCCATTTGGATGGCTTAGGGCTGGAAAGGGCCATTTTTTGCCTAAGGCATGTGACATGGCCAGTGGCATGGGCTGCGTGCCTTGCCATTGATCGTTTGGATGATTCGTGGGGTGAGCAAGAAAGGCAAGGTAGCATGGAAGGGAGTTTTGGCTAAGGGTGGTACCACAGGCACCTTTGACAGGCCATGGAGGCTCAGACGGCTTGTGACCCTAAGTCATGGGGTGGCCTGGCCATGTTTTCGTGCCTAAGTGTGGTGCAACGGACCACTAAATGGACCATGAAGCATCACACGACCCGTGAAGTGATCCATCAAAGTGACGAGACGTGAATTTTTTCTAAGTGTCCTCAACTCCCATTTATTTTCTTAGTACCTTTTGACGGGCACTTCGCACGACCCATGGAGTGCCACATGACCAATCAAACCTCCAGTGAGGGCACACTTTGTCAAATTTTTCATCCATTCACTAATGATATTTTTCATAAATTTTAATTACTCTAATGACCTTTTTAGACTTCCAATACCATCTTAACCTCACCAAAAGACCTAAACCCTATTTCAAATGATCAAACTCATTACTCTCATCTCAAATACACCCTCAATTCTCTCAAGAGCCTCCACTAAGACCTCAATACCTATTTCAAGGAAATTCAAGAATAAGTTTAGATTCCAAGACTTACTTCTAAGCTTCCATTCTTTCTCAACTCAATTTCAAGAAACTTAAAGTCTAAGGTATGTGGGTTGATCCTTGATTCCTTCCAATCAAGGAGACCCAAAATTATTTTTAAGAAAACCTACATGGATTTTACTTACTTTAATTTGGGGTTTTGAATATTATGATTCCTAAACTTCTATTGGTGCATGGGTAGTGTTTATTTGATGATTTTGATGTAATTTAAACCATTATATGAGGATGTACTTTGGGTTTATGAAATTGTAAGTATGCATGTTCCTCTTTTGAATTATTTATGCATGGGTGATACATTATGGTTTTAAATATGGATTTAATTATGCTTTCACTTCAATTTCATATTATAAATGTTGATTTTTGGTTGAGTCTTAATTACCCATGTCATTCCCTCATTGTTCATAGCATATGCATTCATGTACATGAATTATTTTGAGAAATTATGTTATGGGCTTAGCCCAATTTTGTTTTATGGTATGATTTTGATAAAATATTGGTTATAACAATATTATGATCACATATATGTCTTTGATTTTGGCTCTTTGAGCATTTCTGGTACTTCACCATTTTGTATATGAATGATTTTGACAAGATTATGACTATGACAAAAAAGTGATCACATATATGTCTATTGATTATGACTCATTGAGCATTTTGGGTACTTGCACCATTTTGTATATGAATGAGCTATTTCTATGCATGAGTATATTGACTATGAAATTATGTTTTGGCCTTTAAGCCTAAGAATGCATTGAAATGGTCTTGAAAGTGATTAACGTCTCTTGAAAGTATGTATGTGTATATATATATATATATATATGTATGTTTTCTTGTGGGATGACGACTTAGCACCAATGGATGGAGGGTTCGCTCTCTTTCCTTGAACTATGTGCCTAGCATAGGTTTTCTTTCCAAAATAGGAGTTGTCCCGTAAGAAAAGATGCCTTCAAAATGGGAGTTATCCCATAAGGAGAAGAAATAATATAATTTGGTGTGCTATTTGTGAAAATACTATCCAAAATAGGAGTCGTCCTGTAAGGAAGATTACTTCATGCGAAATGAGAGTTGTCTCGTAAGGTAAAGTATGGTCTATCCTTAGCAAGTAGATCGCCTTTTTACCAATGAGGGGATTTCATCAGGATTCCAAGTAATAGCTCACTTGGTCTTACTTATGTCAGTTGAGGTCACATCCCCAATATATATAAATGCATCATTTGCATTTCATGCATCATGACTTTCATAGCATCTCATTATATTACATATATTATGTGCCCTTGTCATCTAAAGCTGATATGCAGGTTTTGGTAAGTTACATGCATTGCACCCCACATGCTTAGTACATTCAAACGTACTAACGCATACTCTTGCCTTCATGATTTTACCATGTAGGGACTAAGGACCTTGATCATCCACCGTTCGACGCATAGCTTGGATTCTGGTTTTGCTTGTAGTGGTAAGTCCCATTTTTCAAGGACGAACTACCATCTATCTATCTATGCTACCTCTTTCATTTTTTGTACTTGAGGGTGAGCCCGGGGTATGTCTTGGCCCCCGACCCATCTATGTAGAGGCATTGTTGGACACCTTGTAAACCTCTTTATGATATATGTTATGAGTTATGATTAAGTCCATGCTATATATTTGGTTATCTTTGAGAATTGACATGTGACTTGACCTTATGTTGATGGAAAAATCCTAAGTCCCGAATTGCCCCCATAGCGTGAGTCCTACGTACCCGCCCCTTAGTATTTATGTGCTATATGTTATGTGAACTCATTTTAACCCTTTCCCATGATGCCCACATAGCATGAGCCCTACTTTCCCAACCCTTAGAACTATGTGTTGATTGCTGATTACGCTTCCGAACCGATGATGCGAGTTTTGGTATCTTGAGGCTTGTTTGGGGACTCTCGGGTTCCCATACGCCGTGTCACATCTAGGCCCTAGGTCTGGGTCGTGACAATCAAGGTTTGAAGGAATCAAACTACTATTGATCTGAAAAGCATTCTCCTTTTAAATTGATACTATTAAGATGATGGAAGAAGAAAGCTCACATATTGATAAAGAAGCTTTCACTTGCAACACACTTAACTTTGATAGTATTATTTGAAAAGAAGGACTTGAACTTGTCACAATTCAAGATTATAACTAATTCTCCCACAGAAGTTCCACTCATGATTGCTTAAAATTAATTGTGATTTTGTTATAAATTTTGCATTCTAAAAAATATAGTATGTACTTATAATTATAAATATTCAATATGTAGGATCACACATTTTTAGCATTTTGCATTCCTTTGGACCATAAGTCCTGCAGAATAACTTTGAATATTCTCACTCCTGTGAAATACAACTCTTTTCCTAACATAGATTTGGCATTTGCAATAATCATAAATAAATCACGTTAGAGGGAATGCACACACTAGACATTTTATTATGTGTCTACTTACCGGATCAACTTCTTTGATATTGCACTAAACGATGATCCATCACAGTAGAAGTGCATCACACCTGCATTTTATGCATTACATGTGCATTTCATGTGTCACACGTGCATTTCGTGCATTACATGTGTATTATATTTTTAGTGGGATTTTCACCCATAGACTTCATTTTATTTTGTGTAAAATGTAACTTGATTTTAAAGTCAATTTCCAGATTCGAGAACTTTAAATTTTAGCCCTAAGATGATGGAACAAGAGAGTTCACATGTTAATGAAGAATCCTCCACTTGCAACACACTTAACTTTGACAGTATTATTTGAAAAGAAGGAGTTGAACTTGTCGCAGTTCAAGATTGTAGCCAATCCTCCCATAGAAGTTTCACTCAGGATTGCCTAGAATTAATTGTGATTTTGTTATAAATTTTGCATTTCTGAAAAGTATAGTATGTACTTATAATTATAAATATTCAATATGTAGGATCTCATATTTTTAGCATTTTGCATTCCTTTGGACCATAAATCCTATTGGACGGCTTTGAATATTCTAGCTCCTCTAAAATATAGCTTATTCTCCTAACATAGATTTGACATTGACAATAATCCAAAATAAATCACGTTGCAATAATCCGAAATATACGACACATGTTGTTACTTGTCTACTTACTGGATCAACTTCTTTGACATCGTCAGTAAACAATGATTCGTCACAGTAGTTCACCCACACTCTACTCTAATTGTGAAAATCTGCCAATTCAAATACTTTGAGAAGTTAAAAAGAAATAAGTTGGTAAGAATTAAGGTAATACAAAATGAAATATGATTACCCTGATTTTCTTGGGGATTGTTACTAAGTATCCCATCGAATTGGGATTGATTCTTCATGAACTTGGATGAACCAGCTGTTTCATATGTGCAGTAGTGGCAATTGCTTATGCTCTCGCACCACCCACTGCCCTTAAAAAGTATAAAACGCATTTTTTTTAAAGTTAGCAAAAATAAAATCTATCTTTTTATTATTTATAACCTAATAAGGAGAGGACGAATAGGGGACTTTCAAGAAAGTGCCTTGTGCTTAATATAATGAACTGACATCTCTGTCTTTTTTATTTGAGATTTATTAAGTCTCGTTCGTATCTGTATCTATTTATTTGCCATGATTTTAGTGGTATTGTGTATCTTTTAGTCTATGTAGATGATATTTATCCTTATCAAAAATAATTCTCAGTGGTTCATCAGGCTATCTCTTCATTGGCTTCTCATTTTTCATTTAAAGATCTTGCCATTTATCCTACTTTCTTAGAGTTGAGGTTCATCGAGATAGCAAAGACATCTTGCTTTTTCCAGCAAAAAGTATATCTTAAATCTTCTTCATGACCTTCTGATGCATGATTGTAATGGTGTTTTCACGCCCATGAGTTATTCTCAAAGTCTGCTGCAAATCATGGTACTCCATCTTATAATGCTACTTAGTACATAAAAGTCATTGGGAAGTTGAGTCTAGATACAATTTTGACATATATGAACAATAATATAGGTTGGTTAGGGCATTATCCCAATAAACATTCAGTTTGTAGATTCTATTAAAGGCTTCATAGATCTGCATGGATATTTTGTTGTGTATATATGTGCGTGTGTGAGAGAGAGATCATTCAGATATCGGTGGGTTGTATGCTAGACATATGTTTCAGGCTCACTGGCCCTTTATGAAAAGTCATTGCTTGACTTATTGGAGCGTACTACTGTGTTTAGTTGTTTAAGAGATTATTACATCATGTATAACATTTATTATTTCATTATTTTGATTTAGCTATGCATAATCGAATTAAGTAATAATGATAGGATAATCGTGTGATCTCTCATACTTATAAGATGTTTTTAATGTAATTATGCAAATTTCTCTTACTCTAGAATTGATTTGACGCGTCACAGTTAAATACTTTTTTTATTTTGGAAAGGAACTTTAATTTGTATAGGCTACTTTCTTTTAAGACTGCAATGTTAAATAGTTGTTTATTTATTCATTTTGAAGATTAGAGGCAAGGTTTCCATGTCTCCTTCGGTTATTTTTCATTGTAAGTTATTTTACTTATATATACATGATAGGAATCAAGCCAAGCTTCCCAGACCATAGACTCACAATCTAATGGCCGTAATTACTTAATAAATAAATAAATAAAGGTCACTAAAATCGGGATTTCATTCAAAGAGAGAAACCTTCAAAATTTGGAGTAGAACTATTATAAAAACTTACATGCCAATTAGATGTCATTCAGTTGTTTTTTAAAAAGTTTAGTGGACTTACTATCCACCCCTCCAACGGACGCTAGAGGACTCTAATTTGACCACAATTAGGAAGTATATTATTCTTATAATGCTTGGACGATTTCAAGTATTGCGCACACTTGGTCGCACTAAATTAATCAAATGGAAATTATACGTACGTTCATTTTGATTGAAGGAACATTACTACCAATAATGGTCCACAAACATGCCTAGCGAAGATACACCGGCTAGAAATTCGTCGTAAGTTTAACATTATGTGTGTATACATATATATAAAATGTCGTCTTCTATTTACTGTAGTACTCCCTCTGTTCCATTTTATGTAGCACCGTTTGACTTGGCACGGTGTTTAAGAAAAAAAAATAAGACTTTTGAAACTTGTGATCTAAAAGCATTCTGATAAATTTGTGTGGTTGAGATTCATTTTATTAAAGGTAAAAGGATAACTTTAAAGCCAAATTATTTCCAATTAGAGTAAAGTAAGATTATTTTTGGAACGGACCAAAAAGAAAAGGGTGCCACAAGAAATGGGAAAGACGGAGTAAGTGACATTATACTTTTGGAGGGTATGATGTAACATGACAGTAGTACTTAAAAGATTAACCTTTCACAAATCATTTGCAAATATGTATAGAGCTTAATTCATGTGTATTATCACTGATGAAACTTTTAAAACTTAAAATGGAACAGAAAAATGAATTTATAGGTGATACTGGCAGGGGCATATATATATATATATATATGAGGTAACATGTTTGTCATATGAGATAGATAAATGATTATTTTTTATAGACATGGACATCTACTTAGTTAATCAATCTCCTAATTAGTTATAGTATATATGAAATAATATGAGCAGAATTATTTCTTAAAATCAAATGACAGTAATCGTACTTCCAGCAAGAAGACCACCTTTTCTTGTTGGAGCAGCAAGTGTGAGCTCAAGGTCTGGCACTCGTGAATCTTGAACTGAAATATCATGACTGGTAAAAGTAGTTGAATTAATAAATGGAAAATTGTTAAAAAATTGTTGACTACTTGACTTCGAATCTTTGGTTGATGAAGTAGTACTGAAATTTATCATGGAAATATTTGTTTCATCATCATCTGGTGACTTGTCACATGAGATGGATTTGGTTGCATTTGTCTTCATAATCCTTTTATCAAACAGTAACATACTTGATTTTTCCATCCCAACCTGATCAATACAATACTAGCTAGGTAATAATTACAAACGAGTGAAAACGTAGTAGTAATTTAATAAATCTGAGGCATGGTAAAATATTTGATTGGAAAAAGGCTCAAATATACCATTGATTTTGAGAAAAGGCTCATTTATGTCATCCGTTAAAAGTTTGGCTCATTTATGTCATTACCGTTTGAGAAAAGGTTCATCTATGCCATTATTTTTTAACTTCAATTTTGCAAAACCACTTAAACAACTTTAAACATTTTAAATTGGAGTTTTTGATCAAATAAGTCTTTTTGGTCATTCTTTTTCAAGAATATCAAGAACACATTTTAAAATGAAGAACACTAAGAACTCCTAATTTTCATAACACTAGGTGAAAAAAATATATCCGGCCCAAAAAAAAGAGAAAGAGAAATCAGTCCCAAAAATTTAAAAATTTGCTTTGATTTGTATTTTTATTGTTGTTTTTAATACTAGATCCTTATTCCTTAGTATTTTTTGGGTCTATGCTCAAAATTTCAATTAATTTAGAGTTGCGGAGAAAATTTTACCATTAAAGATGTTTAAAATTTTGAAACTTTGAAGAAAAATTTCAAGTGGGTCTTCTTGAGTTAGGTTGACTCCGAGCTCAAAAGATATTGAGTTTTGGTATCTAGCTTGAAGGAATGCTACTCTTGAAATTTGAGGTGATTTCGTGAAGATTTGACGAAGTTAAAAATTTGGGAGTTCTTGGTGTTCGTGTGTTCTTGGCATTCTTCAAGAAGAAGGACCAAAAAGACTACATTTGATCCAAAATTCTAATTTAAAAGTGTTTAAAATTGTTTAAGTGATTTTGCAAAATCGGAGTTAAAATATAATTGCATAGATAATCCTTTTCTGAAACAGTAATGACATAAATGTGCCAAACTTTTGACGGATGGAATAAATGAGTTTTTTTTTCAAAGTTCGATGATATATTTGAGCTTTTTGTACCTTGTCAAAGAGACTCCGTCGACGTTTCTTTTTATTGAGACAATTTTGTCGAAGAAAATACTTCTGGGCATGACTTGCAACTTGTGTTGGTGTCCTTGTGGTGACGAAGTTCCTAGAAATGCCCCTCCAATCTCCTTTACCAAGTTTTTCCAATCCAACTAGAAATGTCCTGTGTTCTTCCTCTGTCCATGGTACTCCTACACAAAATTTCTTACTTAGTAGAAGTAAACAAATAATGGAACCATGGTAATAAGTTCAAAACAATGCAACTTTGATATATATTTGTTTATAAAAGTTTAGTTAAGGGACGGTACAAAAGATATTTATGCAATCATATCATTAATTTATAAATTATTGTAACTAAACTCTATGATAAACATTATCACCTAATGAAACTGTTACTTATATGTAAACTAATATACTATCATAAGTTGATTGAAATTCACAATCTTAAAGTTAAAAGTGTAGAGTGGTTATCATCTGGTCAATTCCTTTTGTCATACATTGAACTCTTGGCACTTACGACATTGGACATAATTGCGCACATACTATTAGTCTTTAATTAACGTTCTCGATGGGGAGTTAGGTCAATTGGCAATTTAAAAAACAAAAAGCAATTTATCACGTGTCACTTAATAGTAGTTCCTTTAATTTGTGTTGATTTTAATAGAATTATTTAGCATTTTTTATTTATATATTTATCATCTTACTAGTGCGGGTATGTCTTGTTTTGTTGATATAAACTTCATCGGAAGAAACAAGCCACATAGCCAAGTTGCAACTCTAACTAATGACAATACAAAACTACTTTATTTCTCTTAAATTAAGAGAGAGATTTTTTATGTGATTATTTTTTTTTATTGAAGAAAATTGAAATAAAAAAAAGTGATTTTTTGATATAGTGATTATTCGTTGAATGAATATATAATCGTTCCGATAGATTTTTTATATGATTATTTTTCTTATTGAAGAAAATTAAAATCAAGAAAAAAG
Source organism: Solanum virginianum (assembly GCA_000787875.1). NCBI lineage: Eukaryota > Viridiplantae > Streptophyta > Magnoliopsida > Solanales > Solanaceae > Solanum > Solanum virginianum. The sequence goes on along the minus strand of DF357395.1, from coordinate 254,147 downwards.
TAACTTTTTGAGATAGTAACTATTCGTTAAGTGAATATATAACTGTTCAACTCAAATTGACTTTTGAAAGTATGGAATTATATGTATTCTTCTTCTCATTTGAAAGAAAGAAGAAATTCTTAAACATCAGATCTATCACTAGTAGAAAAAAAAGAAGAAATTATGGATATGCAAATTTTCATAGTTAAAAAGCAAAAAGCCTATACTAATATCATTAAGCTTAGAAGAATTAGTGATGGATTATAAAAAATTTGAATAAGATAAGAGCTGTTTAAGGATGACTTAGGTAGGAATTACCGATAAATTTCACAGCTAATTCTATTCCATGATTTTCAGCGGTGATATTTGGAGATTGCAATTTATTCTGTGACTTTTTACTCATAAATTAATTTTCTTTTAATAAAACAGAAATTCTAACAAATCTATGAAGGATAAAGTATTATTTAACACTAACCTTTTTTCTTATATGAATTTCTTCCAACCAATTCATCAGAAAGATAGCCATTTGAGATGTCACAGTAATTAGATGCAAAAGATCCAGCAGTTGAGGATGAAATTTTGGAGGAATTGGAAAGGCAACCAACACTAAAACTTTTCTTCATCCATGAAGAATTAGAAGCTACTTCAACCTCCACTCCAAAAAGTTTCATCATGCCAATATTTGCTTTAATTATTTTTTCATCTTCATTTTTTGTTTTGTCACTTTTGCAAGTTCTTGAATTGTGACCTGTTATACCACAGTGTGAGCATTTCCTCCCCATTTATTACCCTAAAACAAATCTCAAACCTCAAAATTAGGAGAGAGGAGAGCTTTGGTGCATATGGAAATAGAATATCAAGTAGTGGGGGAGAAACTATGAATTATAAATAGAGTATTAATTTATTTGCATATTTTCCAACCATGGGTTTAATTAATCAAAGAATTAACACTAGGGTTGACCCTCTTTCTCTTTTTCTTTTTCTCTCACTGTGGTCAAGGATAAAAAGCTTGTTTAATAATTAGACTATAGTATTAGTACGTACATACATAATGGGAATCTACTATAGCTAGTACAACTTTTACAAGGGATATTTTTATGAGACACAGCTCTATGGTTGGAAGGTTAAAGAAAATGTTTTGAGTTGATACATGCTTTTAATATTGAAGTTTTGAATAAGATTTTTTTTTAAAAAAATACTCCCTTGGTTGTCTCATATTATTTGTCCATATTAGTAAAATTATACTTCCCAAGTTACCTGTCAATTTGTAGAATCAAGATAGAATTAATTTATTATATTTTACCCTTAAAATTATTTTTTTTCAACATATAGATAATATCAAGTTTGAAAATAAAATTCTTTTATTGTTTAAAATATCAGCTATTTTAATAAGGTTATATTGATTGCACCTCTTATTAAGTTTTTTTTAAGGGTTGTGCAAAACCTTATCCTAACAACTAAAATGAGACCAAGAGAGTAATTGATAACTTGATACTCCCTCCGTTTGGATTTACTTAACGAATTTTTTAACTCATTAAGAAATAAATTATTGATATAATGAGTTTACCATTTTACCTTTATTGATTATATGATCCAAAGATATTTACTCACTATATTTTTTAAAAATATTAATAAATTGAGAGTATAATAGAAAAAAAAATTATTCTACTTATGTCTATCGAAAAAATAAAAATAAAAATAAAATTGAAAAATATTTGGCAAATAAGTTAGAATAAAGAGTAGTTGACATGCTAGAATAGATATTTAATCTACATAATTAATATTATAAATTATAATTTTTTATATTGTGAGTTTCATTATATGAAATTTAGATTTTGAAAGAAAAGAAAAGATTTTGGGGGCGGGGCATGAACTTTCATGAGTAGCAGATACAGTACTTTTTATTTTATTTCTTAAAAGTATCATATTTTTATTATAGAGAGATATAAAGTAAAGGTGACAAAAACATATTTCGGTATTTTTTCTATTTATTTTTATTTATTATTGTTTGACTTAACACATCTAATAAGCAAAATTACTTGTTAATATATGTATTTTACTATACTATTCTTATTAATTAATATTTAGTCTTATATTTTAAAAAATGATTTAAAAATCATATTATGGTAGAATATAGAAAAAAAAATATTTCTTTTAATATGTCAAAAATTGACAAGTAATTAAAAATTGAAGGAGGAAGTATCTTTTGTTGAATCAAGCTTGGGAAGGCTTCTAGAAAGGGTTGAAGTAAATAGATTTTATTTTGTGATAAAGTAAATAGATTGATTAATGTTGAGCACGTTTAGATGATGCATGGATTAACAAAGGTAGTTGGGAAGAGAGATAACTTAGAGATGAGAGGAGCAAGTGTCTCACATTTTGACAATAATATCTATTTTTTAAGGAACCACGGAATCTTTCAACTATTTTCTCATTTCCTACCACAAAATTTTAATTCCCTTCCATCTCTTTTTTTATTTTATTTTTCAAAAAGTCAATATTTATTTCCTCTAAATATTCATTTCAATATCCTAGATTCATATAGAAAAATTATATACTATTTTCCAATATTCCGTTGTTCTTTTCAATGGAAAATTACAAGGCCTCAACACGAATTTAGCCAAATTCAGTAGATTTTATTTAAATTATATGCTTTGTGTTAGTAAATTCATTAAATGTATATCAATATTACATTTAAATTTCATTTATTATTATTTAAAATTATTATTATAAAATTAAGAAACTCGTACATTCACCTCTGACTAACCTGGGTCAAGAACTTAAGAATAGCTGGCCTCTCGAAAAAATTAAAAGGATGTGATGATAAATTTTTCTCTGACCAAATTCTATTTATCAACAAAATAAATGTGAAATGTTGTATTTGTGGAGGGTAATTTTTTAAAATTTAATGTTGATGATGTTGATTAACCAGCGTAATTTAGTTGGAGGCTTAGAAAAAAGTGACTTTGCTTGCCCTTCTACTTAATAAATCTTTATGAATTGCAGCGCCACCACTTGCCACCTTTCATTTCATTATCAAAGTTGATTATTTTAGTACCATCTTCTTATAAATCAAATCAAATATTTTTTTATATGAATAGTCAAAATCTGAATCTTTTAATGGTACGATATTCATATATTTCTTCCAATCAACATTATCATTTTCTTTAAATATAATTATATATTTGGTAGGTAGATCTATCCATTCTATTATGATTATCATTATTCTCGGTTAATTAATGTACATATTGTATGGAACTCTTTGGTATGGCAGGACCAATTAATGATCAAGAGGATGGTACAAGAAAATAAAATATAACAAATTTAGTACATGGAAATGATTATTACCACCTCATATGGTGGTCCACCATACGATCGAGAATAATATTGATCACCTACTAATAAGAGTGAATGCACCTAACAACTTATTTGGATGGTAGTTTTCCGTGGTATGGTATGGTATGGTATGGTATGGTATCACGTCCTGCGAGAGTACTCTAAGTGTGACCGACACTCAGTGGTCTCCAAAAGAATCATTTGATTTCATCACTCATTCATTCACTAGTGGAAGACTTAAATGAAAACATGAAAGTACATATGTGAGCTCTTAACATCAACATTAATAGAAAAGATAACTATCAGAATTTAACTGTCACGACCCAAACCTAGGGCCTAGACGTGACACATCAAATGAAGAACTCGAAGGAACTTCAAACAAGCCTCTGGAGCATGCATAGCATATCCTTGGTTGCGAAAAAATAATTAAAGAAAATAACACATAATTTCTAGAGGAAACTGGACTTTGAACTCACGCTATAGGGATGTTGTAGGGAAGAAGATTAGCATGGATCACATAGCAAATAAAGTCTAAGAGGCGGGTAAGTATGACTCACGCTATGGAGGCAATTAGGGACTTAGGACTTTCCATCTTATCCACACAACAAGCATTCAACACATAAGAGGGAATAAGGGACTAAGGGAGTCTTTCATAATACATAGTATAATAAGAGTTGATCTCATAACATACATATCGAAATATCCAACAACACCTCTAATACGAATGGAATGGGGGCAAAGACATCTCCCCGGTTCATCCTCAAAAGATAGTATCCATAAATATATAAGTCTAAATAAAGCATGAAAGTAATGGCTATTGATCTCGGAATAGAGGACTCACTAAAAATAATCTTCAACTGAATCGTCTATCCATGTGGAGGAGGAGGATGACAGGAGCTCCGATCCCTATATGGTTAGATCATGTAGACAAAAGTATGCGTTTATACTTGAAATGTACTAAATATGCGAGGTACAATGCAACAAAAAATGTAAGCCATAATTAAGCAATATGCCTAATCATAATTAATGGGTATAAACTCAATATGTCATGTATGCTCAATGCGTTAGTCAAAATATGCATGAGGAGTCATCAAATCACATAACATACATAGATGGAAAGGGACCATAACCGATA
>DF357395.1:216707-249669 GCA_000787875.1 Solanum virginianum | reverse complement strand
TGGAAAGGGACCATAACCGATATGTAAGACCAAGCGAGCTACTACTTGGAATCCCGATGTTCATTCCGCACCAGACTAGGAATGGTCTACTTTGCTAAGGTAAACTAAACACTCACCTTACCGAAACTCCGAAAACTCAATAAAATATGCTTTAAAAGTCATTCAATATCATTACAACTCTTTCTCAAGATACAATCTTTGGACTCAATAACACACATACAAACACACATACACAATGTTATCTCAAATTAGTTCTTTCTTATGATAACAACCTTATGGGAACACCATCCTTTTTAGTATTTGATTGACATGTGTCGTATGAGAACACAACCCTTTTTGGTCAACCATGTAACATAGGCTATATGTATCCATTAGCTAATTCACAAACCTATGGTGACAACATAGTTAAGGGACCATGGTCATCTACCAAGGTCCTCTCAGTACTAGGTCACAATCCCAAGAAATATTTAAATCATATTTATAGCCATAATATGAAAGCATCATAATATCATAATATTTTCATAGAGTATCTTATCAAAATCAAAGCTTTATAATCTCAAAGATAGAGCTTCATAACTTTCACAATAATCTCATATCTTATAGCATGCGTAATAGTCTCTTTCAAAATTCATATCATTCATAATTTGTATAATCTTGCCATAAGGCCCTCAACATCATAGAAGCTTGGCATACATCTTTAATCAAATCATGGTGGATTCATATACATAGGTTTAAAACTATGCAATTCAAAAGTAAATGACTTGAGAAGAGTAAAATGGAACCACTTGAATATTATTCAAAATAACCCGTCAAAAGCATAACAAGACTTAACTAGGGTATCATCAAACCCTGATAAAAATTCATCAATTTCACATGACTTTTCTATACATAATCATGTACAAAGGTAAAACATCATAAATCTCTTCATAATATTATCATATAAAAGAGTTCATAAAAATGTCCATAAATATCCATAATGTAGATGAGGAGGAAGAATGGTTGAACTTATGGAGGAAAGGTTTTCACAATCAAACCCACATACCTTGTGTGACTTTATGATAGGAAATCTATTTTGGAGATGGAGGAACCAAAATCCTAGCTTTCACCTCACACTTGAATGCCTTGAATGAGCTTGAGAGTGTTTGGGAGAATTTTAGACTTAGGATATTTTTAGAATAGGGTGGGATGTAGTTGTTTAGGGTTGTATCAGGCTGGAAGGGACTCATTTGAGGCTTAGACAATGTGGTATAGGCTTAGAAAATTAGGAAAGGTCGAATTTTTCCTTTTTAAAAGTCTGCTAGACAGGACCACGAGACCTCGATTACGAGTCATGGTCTAGTCTACAGACCATAAGAAAAGGGGTCTCGTCTGATAAGATTTTGGACCCTCAGAAACTTTCCCTGAATCTCATTCCATGACCAGACATACAGCTCGCAAGTCAATCCACAGCTCATTTTGTGTCTCGTATACTCAACTTCAAAAATCAGTATTTTCACCAAGTCTAGCCAATATTCTACGAGCATAAGTTATGGCTCATAGAGCCACTTACAGATCGTAGGCCATTCTATAAACCTCTAGTACTTGAAAAATTTTCAGATTTCATTTCTTAGGCACTTTTACATCCTCCAACATATGGGGCCTTACATTATCTCAATATAAGGTTCAATCATAATCCCATAAAAACGGAAATAGTTTCAAGGAAAACAAACTCCAAATATATCATTTAAGTTTCTCCATAAAGCCTCTAACACTATCAAGATGGTGCCAATGACATGCCCATGGATACCTCTAAAGAAATAAAGTACTCAACTCAAAGAAAATAAAATAAACCAAAAGGTTCCTCCAAATGCAAGGAGGTCTCACCAAAACTCTGGGTGCTCAAGATCTTCAACCAGACGCCTATTAAGGATTTCTAATACCTATATTTGTATCATGAAAAGATGCAGCACCAAATGACATTAGTAGATGGAATGTATGGTATGTAAAATAGCTGAAAAGTAAGGACATACATCAAGATACTCAACTCAGAACTCAACTCAACATCAATATGATATGCAACATGGAAAATAACAATACTTTTAAAAATATGAATAGGCAACATCATGAAAATAAATAGTATTTTTACTCATTATGGAGTTTCTTTAACTGACAATCATCACTTATGTACTACTAATGATACAATGAAACAATGTCATTGCCATATCCATCCAATACCTTGCCAGGATAAAGGACATCATGGCCTCTATTCTACATTGGCTATGTAGATATGAGGTTTGAGTTAATTTTACTCTTATCAACTTGGTGTTCAATACTACTTTCAAAACATGTGCGTATATCATTATCTCATCTAGTCTCATTAGACTTTAATTTTTAAAATACCAAACTCCTCTCAAAACAACATCATCATCACCATCTTCATCAATTATTATACTTTAAAAATATCATTTACATCATCATCAAAATATCCTACTCAATACATTATTTGACTCAATGTTCAATTTCATCAAAACTCATTGAAAATTAATGCTCATGCTCTTTGAAAACTCAATAAAATATGCTTTAAAAGTCATTCAATATCATTACAACTCTTTCTCAAGATACAATCTTTGGACTCAATAACACACATACAAACACACATACACAATGTTATCTCAAATTAGTTCTTTCATCAAATGCATAGAAAATTATCATCTTTACTCAAAATATGTATAATTTTGATTTAAAATAATACTCTGTCAAATGTATAAAAATTATGAATCTCAACATCACTTAATACATGAGAAATCCATGATCATCAACTAATTAGGGTTCATGAAAAAATAGACACGAATAATAATTCCAACAACATGAAAGATAAAAAAATAATAATCTCAATATATAATTAAATATAACTCAATAGAAGAAAAATTAATTTGATCAAAATTCAAAACTAAATTTTTTTACTCAATGCAATACGCATTTAGAACTTAGATGTAGGACACATGGACAAACTGAATACAACACTATCATAGTCGTACATATATGAAATCCATAGATTGTAGTCAAAACTCGAAGAATGTAGATTGAACATTTGAACCCTAGCCTTTTTTCTCCTCTCAAGTTCTTGCTTTCAACTAATCTAAGTAATAATGAGAAAAAAAAAGTCATAGGGTATTGATAAGGGGCTTAATGTAACCCAAAACATTAGGGTTTGACTAGAAAGGGGCAGGAAAAGACAAAACAATCTCTCATTAAAACTGTCGGACTGAACCACAAAATTTTATCTACAGGTCATGGTTCAATTTATAGACCGTAGAAGGCCTCTCTTAGATCGAGGTACTTAAAAGTTTGAGCTACTCAAATTTGAGCTTTGGGGTTTATGATTCAAGTCTATAAGTCATAGACCAAATAATAGGTTATAGACCCTTCTTGTAGATCCATCCCATACTTAAAAAAAAATTTCAAACTTGAGAATTCATGGACATGTCTATGAATTTTCAATGCATTATGGGTCGTAAGGTCTCTTTCGTAAAACCTTGGGCGCATTCCAATAACTATTAGTATGTGACACTGAATTTCATGATCAGTCTTATGACTCGTAGAAGGGATTATGAGTCATAGACACAATTCATAAGGCCAAATCTAAAATATCAGATTTTCAACAAGTGTTGAGGGAATCTAAGAACCTCCTACTGTCCGTACAATCATGTATGAACCATAGATGCACTTTGTAGATGTTCAGTTGGTGCAAAACCAAATTAGATTCCAGAACTTTTTGGGATCGTCTAAGTTAGAATAGTTTAAGGATTGTTACAATATTTCTCCCTTGAAATTATTCATCCTTGAATAAGGATGAAACTAAAAGACATTAGGCACAATACCATTGGGACATTCGCTACTCAGAAACTCAAATATTCAAATACTCAAACATTAAATACTCAAATAATCAATAGCTCAAACTCAAGAATATATATATCTACTCAAAGGTAGGAATAAGAAATGTTACCTTAAATATCATAATCTTCATTTGGAGGCACAAATAGATAAGAGTATTTAGCCTTCATATCCTCTTCACCTTCCCATATAGCCTCTTCAACAAACTAACTTCTCCACAATACTTTGACTAATGCAACCTCTTTAGTTCTAAGCTTGAGAATCTACCGAGAAAGAATTTAGACAAGGATCTCCTCATAAGACAGACTATATTTTACTTTAACAGTCTCAATAGGAACAACCAATGAATGATCTCCCAAACACTTTTTAACCTTAAAATATGAAACACAAAATGAATGGTCGCTAACTTTGATGGTAGCTCTAACTCATAAGCCATATTGTCCACTTTTTTAACAATCTAGTAGGGATAATATATCGAAGACTCAACTTTTCCTTCTTCCCAAATCTCATTATCCCCTTTATAATTGAAACCTTAAAATATAACTCAATAATTCACCTCAAACTCTAAATATCTCTTCCTAAAATTACTATAGGATTTTTGGTGATTCTGAGCAATCCTCAGCCTCTCTTGGATGATTTTTACCTTCTCTATTGCTTGGTGAACTAAGTCTGATGCAATCAACTCAACTTTTCTAACTTCCAACAAACTAATTGGTGATGTATATCTCCTCCCATAAAGGACCTCATAAGGGGTCATCCATATATTCAAGTTAAAACTATTGCTGTAAACAAACTCAATAAGAGGTAAGTGGTCATTCTAATTACCTTTGAAGTCTATGATACATGTCATTAACATGTCCTCCAAAGTCTGAATAGTATGTTCTACCTAGTCATTTGTCTAACAATGAAATATAGTACTAAGGTTCACCTTTAAACTTAGACCTTTTGAAAAAGACTTTCAAAATTGAGTAATGAATTAGGCTTTTCTATTTAAGATGATAGATAAAGGAATTACATAAAGCCTGACAATCTCTCGAATATACAATGGAGCATAATCCTTTATAGAGTCAATGGTCTTAATTGGCAAGGAGTGGGATGATTTAGTCATTTTTCCACAATTACTTAAATCAAATCATGTAATTTATGTAACTTTAATAAATTTGTGACAAAGTTCATGTTAATCATGTTCCACTTCTATACTAGGATCATGCATGTTAAAAGGTCAAATTATGAAAATTTAATGTAGGACTGATTGCTAGTGAAGTTGTGTGAGCCCCATCTGTGACCTGTGATTGGGTTTATGAGTAGTAGATAGGTCTCGTGGATATGACAGTGACTTGGTGAAATTTTGGAAGTTGGGGGTTGTATGTATAAAGGGCCCTTATAGACCATATATGGTTTTATGAGTTGTGAAAGGGAGTCATGGTTGCTAATTAAGAGAATGATACAATTAAGTTCAATAGGAAAAGACCATATACGGGTCATGATTTAGTTGATGGACATAATCGGTTTCATAGTTTGGAGTTCTAAGATGTAAAATTTTTCAAGTACTAGGTGATCCTACGATGGGTATCTACAACCCATAAATGAAACTACGAGCCATAAATGAGAGTTCATAAATTGAGGTTCAGATTCTAAGTTTTTAAAGTTTTGGGGTGTAACCCGGACAAAATTCCTATCCATGAGTCGTAGATGGGACTACAATGCGAGGATCAATGTCATAGTTTTCCTCGATAATTGTTAATGAAGGGTATTTTAGACTTTTTGTTGTACTCTATATCCTAAAACTATGTCTTTTTGGTTCTTAAAACTACCTAATATCAACCTAAAACTACCCCAATCCTTCTTATTCTAATCATTCTCCTAAAATCCAGTCACAAACTCCCCTTAGTTCTCTAAAGGTTTTCATTAGAGTCAAAAGCTACAAGGTTTCCTATTCCAAGATCAAGTTTCTTCTATAAATTTTGCTCAATGTATGTGATTTTCATTCATGGATTCCTTCCACCTATGAAGCCAAGTAATTTCACCTATTATCTTAGTTTCAAATTATGCGAATCTTATGAGTTTTATGATATCACCTTAAATGCATGTATTATGATTTTTATATTGCCATATGATGTGCCTTTATGATGAATTGATATTTTACTACGAGAAGTTGATATTTCGTATGATGATTTATGACAAGCTACCTAGGATCTTAAAAGTTCACGGTAGATTGATTAATAAACTATCTTAATAAATGAATTTCATGATAACTAAGTAGAATCCTCTTGCATTACATATTTTAAAGTCTGAATACTTGAACCCACCTAGATTTACTCTATGTCCTAAATGAATTATGTTTTGAATGATATAGATTTCAGCCAAATGTTTATAAAATCATGAATTTGATTATGGAGTCTCTTTTTATGATTAACTAAATATTGGTCAATGATTTTCTTACCTAAATTATGGATTGCTCATGTGATAAGGACAATTCTCACATCCTGAATCCTTAAGGTTCATGAGTTACTCTATGAATTTCATTAATACTAATGAGCTTAAAGTTTATGAATCATTTCTTAAATGTATTACTATTTTGTAGGACTTGACTTAGCACTGAATGGGCCTTTGTGTGGCCACTTGACCCAAGGGATCCCAAATAGAAGATCCTAGTCTCATAATTATGTTGTCATTATAGTTTACCTTTTTAGACTAGGCTAGTAGATCCATGTAGGGTCTAAAGTTAAAGTTTAAGACTAATTTGATGGAGTTCTACCTGGAAAATAGTTTTCCCTTCAAATGTAGGGAGTTATGTTGAATTTCATGTTATATCTCGCATGGTCATAGTGTTGGTTATGATCATTTTCCACATAGGTATGATTTCTTATGATGTTTATAATGCTTCAATCATATTTTGAATGCATTATTCATTTATCTCTACATGTGATCTTACTATGAGATGCATATTGCTTATTATGATATTTATGGCTTTCTTTCATTGTATTGCATTCCATATACTTAGTCCATTTCAATTAATAATACATACTCCATGCCTACATTATCTAAAAATATAGAGACAAGTGACACTCCTTCTCCTCACATATGTGGTTGATTGAGTTGTGATTGAAGACCATTAGTGGTCCTCATACTTTGGGGACCATCCTATTTCTGTTTTTTAGCTTGTTATGTTTCGACTATGAGACATTTTTAATATTTCATTTGAGGATGAGCTTTCAACATATATTAGCCCTCGTTTAATTTATTATTTGGAGATACTACTGGACAAGAAGTGTAGTAAAATATTATCTTGGTGTCCTTATGCTTTTGTATGTTAAACCCCTTAGTCCTGTGTCCTTTGGTTTCTACTTATATATTTTATGTTCATTACTCATAAAATGCTTGATTGAATGCTAAACGGCTTGGGTGAGGATCTTTTAGCATTCTCATTCACCATGTTATGCCATGGCCTAGCCAAGGCCATGAAAAACTTGGTATTAGAGTCCGACGTACCAAGCCAAGTAAAGTCTTATTCATTTTTGTGAAAAACACCATATCTATGAATATGAGCCTACAAGGAATTTTTAGGAACTTTTTTGTTATTCATGATTCATCTCGTACCTTAGAGTTTTCATAAGACTTTTTCTATCTAATAAATTATTAATTTGCACTACAATACCTCTAAGAAGATCCCCTGCACTAAGAGAGATTAATCCAAATAATGGCCAAGCTCTTCGCATCCCTTCATCTCCCTATGTGGAGATAGACATGCATCCAAGGTTTCAGAATATTATCATAATGATCGCTCAAGTTGTGGCCAACCAAGGTGTTTCTCCTCCTCAAGTCTACTTTAGCTAGTAGAATCTGAGACTTCATAAAGATGAATCCACCTGAATTCCATAGCTATAAAGTTGAAGAAGACCCTTAAAAGTTCATTGATGAAGCCTACAAGATAGAGGCAATTATGGAGGTGTCTTCAAATGAGAAGAGCGAGCTTGTTGTAAGGATCCAAATTTTTATACATCTTCGGAGTTTCAGAATTCATTTTGGACACAATTTAGATCAAGTGTCATCCTAGGAAGGACCACATGAGCTGTGTGCCTTGGCACTGGTCGTGTGGCCTCCAGTGGCATAACACTTGGTCTTGATTTTAAGATTTTGGAATTCTTTTTGGCACTAAGGCATGAGGTACAACTTGGCTCACGGGCTATGTGGCTAGCTGTGTGGCCTCAATGTTGGGAAAAAATCTAAGTGTTTCCTTACTCTTGGTGTGGGTGTTTATTTTGACTAAGGTTGGTGCCACAGTCCTTCACATGAACCGTGGGAAGGCTCAAGGGCTGTATAGCCAACAGTATGACTCACTTTTGGTTCAACAATATTCTAAGTATGGGATCTTTAAGCTCAAGATACTTTCACTCCCAAGCCTTCAATTCAATATTATTTATCTTGTTTAAGGCCATCATTGGTCTTCTACATCATGTCAAATTTAAAGGAATTCCATTGGCTAAGTTTTTCGTAAGTACCGATAGAAGGGTCAACTTTAAATGGGTATATCTCTTAGTACAGAATGAACTGGATGGCCCTATAAAATTAAAGCTCTTTGAATTAGCTTTCCAACGCACTTAGTCTTACCTCATTCCGAGCTTGGAGAAAAAATATTATTACCTTTTTCATAAAATCAGTCTGGCTAGATGGGAGGCTTCACGACCCCTGAAGGGTCTCACAACCCGTGAAGCTGCGCGTGGGGTGTTCCAGAAAAAATTAGGGGGGCATCTTTATTATGGTATTTTTGATATTTTGATCCATCCCCAAGGCTATTTAAGACTTTTAAACCCCCTTTTACATTCCTAAACCTCTCTTATACTAATTCTAAACCCTCATTCAAGACTAACCCTTAGTTTAAAAAAAAAATCAAATTATCTCAAGTCTCTCTCAAGAACTCTAATGAGGATTTTAGCTTGGGAATCAAGGGAAGACTCATTCTTCTTCGAATCTCTTCTTGGAATTCCTTCATTAGCTAAGGTATGCGGGTTGATCCTTGACTTCCTTTCAATCAAGGAGACCCAAAAATATTTTCAAAAAACCTACATGAATTTTGCTTACTTTAATTTGGGGTTTTGAATATTATGATCCGTAAAATTCTATTAATGCTTGAGTTATGTTTATTTATTCATTATAAGATGATTTACGCTTTGAAATATTGAATTTAATCATTTTTATGAATCTATGATTATACACGGTCCTTTTAAGGCTTTGATCTAAGCATGGGTGATTACATTATGATTTTAAATATTGATTTAATTATATATTTGCTTCAGTTTAACATTATATTATTGATTTTAGATTTAATCCTAATTACCCATGCCTTCCTCATATCATTCATAGCATTTACATGCATGACACTGGACTATTTTGAGAAATTATGTTATGGGTTAAACCCAATCATGTTTTATGATATGATATTGGTTATGACAAGAATATGATCACATATATGTCTATTGATTATGACTCTTTGAGCATTTTGGGTGCTTGCACTATTTTGTATCTAAATGGGCTATTCCTATGCATGAGTATTATGACTATGAACTATAATTTTTGTCATTTGAGCCTAAGTATGAATTAGTACGAATGGTATTTGGCTTTAATGATTAAGGATGCATTGAAATGATCTCGGAAATGAATATTGTCTTTTGAAGCATATATATATATATGTATATGTATTCTTGTGGGATGAAGACTTAGCACCGATAGAAGGAGGGTTCTCTCTCTTTTCTCGAACTATGTGCCTATAGGTTTTCCTTTCTGAAATGGGAGTTGTCCCATAAGGAAAGATGCCTCAGAAATGAGAGTTTTCCTGTAAGGAGATGACATGATATAATATGATATGACTTGATATGCTATATGTGAAAATCCTACCCGAAATGGAGTTGTCCCGTAAGAAAGGTTGCTTCATACGAAATGGAAGTTGTCCCATAAGGTGAAGTATGGTTTACTTTTGGCAAGTAGACCTCCTCTTTACCGATGAGGGGATTTCATCGGGATTCCAAGTAATAGCTCGCTTGGTCTAACTCATGTCGGTTAAGGTCATATCCCCACTATATATATGAGTATCATTTGCGTTTCATGCATCATGAATTTCATAGCATCTTGTTATACTACATTTCTTTCTATAAATATATCTCTTCCTATAATATGTGTCCTTACCATCTATCATTGTATACAGGTTTTGGTAAGTTACATGCATTGCACTCCGCATACTTAGTATATTTAAACATACTAATGCATACTTTTGCCTGCATGATCTCACTATGTAGAGACCAGAGATTACTATCATCCATGGTTTGACGCTAGATCGGAATTGAGATATTTGTTGTAGTGAGTCCTATCTTCGAAGGACAAACCACCATTTCTCTACCTATATTGCTTCTGTTTGTATTATCTACTTTGAGGGTGAGCCCCGGACATGTCTTGGCCCCCGTCCTATCTTATGACTAGAGACATAGTTGGATGTTTTGTAGACTCTCATTGGATCTATATGCTAGGTGTTATATTTGAACTTTATGATCATGGTTATCTTTTGGTTATGGCTATTATGGATTGATTACAGGAATTATGATATGTATGTATGTTTGATATAGAAATATGGAAGATCCTAAGTCCCGAATTACTCCATAGCATGAGTCATACTTACCCACCCCTTAGTCTTTATGTTCTACGTTATGTGAATCTATGCTAATCCCTTTCCCTGTGATATCCCCATAGCGTGAGTCCTACTTTCTCATCCCTTAGAACTCTGTGTTTATTATTTATGTATGCTTCCAAATCAATGATGTAAATAGGGATACTTTGGGGCTTGTTTGGGGACCCTCGGGTTCCTATTCACCATGTCACTTCTGGACCCTAGGTCCGGGTCGTGACACTTGCATCCTACTAACTTAAGGGTGTGGCCAAGGTATGATAATACCAATAGGTGATGAAAAGAGGTAAATATGTGGGTCCTATTGAGTGGAAGCAATTCAAGAGTGTTTTCTAGGTCAATTCTTTCCATTGGAGCTAAAGGAGGCCAAGATTTAGGAGTTCATCAACCTTTACCAAGGGAACATGAGTGTGAGGAGTATACCTTAAAATTTACCAAGTTGTCTAGACATAAAACTTTTATTATTGTGATATAAGGGCAAGAATGAGCAAATTTATCTTTGTTATCTCAAGCTTGGTATCCACAGAGTGCAAGATAGCTATGCTAGTCTAGGAGATGGAGATCTCTAGACTTATATCCTATGCAGAGCAAATCAAGGATGAAAAGATGAGGGAGAGGTCTAGGAAGTTCAAGAAGGCCCAAGTTAATAGTGGTGGCTACTCCAACCAAAGGTCCAGAGGTGGTGGTAGTGGAAGGCCCAAAATAGGCCAAAGTATGTCAATCAGGTACAACCAGCACTCCCCCTTGAAGATTCAACAGAGATAAGGGTAATAATCCCAAGGTTCAAGGAAGTAGTTAAGGTGCTCTAGCTTGTCTCACTTGCAAGAAGTATAAGGAATATTTGTCCTGCTTTAATGCATATTCAAATGTGGCAAGTCCGGTCATCAAGCCAAGAATTGTAAAAGTAAGGTTGGTGTTTGGACCCATGGTCAAGGGGTGCAAGGTTGTAAAACTCAAGGTGGTGGTCAATGCACCAACTTGCTTTATGCTCTCCATTCAAGGCAAAAAGTTGATGAGACTCCCAATGTCATTATCGATATGTTAAAGATCTATAATTTTGATGAGTATACATTGTTGGATCCTACTACCAATTTGTCTTTTGTCACACCTTTTCTTGCAAATTGTTTAATGTATGTCCCAAAATTTTATTAGAACCTTTCTCAATTTATACCCCTAATGGTGAGTTTGTTGTAGCAAAAGAGTCTATAAGAACTCTCCCATATTGATCTTGCTTAAAGTTATTGCTTGTGAACTTATCATGGTTGATTTCAATGTTATTCTTAGAATGGACTGGTTTCATGCCTCATATGCCTTCACTGATTGTAGAATCTGTATAGTCAACTTCCATTTCCTAATGAGCCTTTTCTTGAGTGAGGGGATATAAATTCATTGTGTAAAGTCTAGTTCATTTCCTATATTAAAGCCCGTAAGATGATTGCTAAAGGGTATGTCTACCATATTTTGAGGGTTAAAGATGTTACTTCCAAGGACCCTTCTCTTGAGTCAATTCCTATTTTTAAATGAATTTCCCGATGTCTTTCCGGATGACCTTCCTAGTGTTCCTCATGAAAGGGTCATAGACTTTTTTATAGACCTTCTTCCTAATACCCAACCTATTTCTATTCTTCTACATCATGTTTCCTCAATGGAGTTTAAGGAGTTGAAGGAACAATTGAAGGATTTATTGGAAAAGGATTTTATTATGCCAAGTAGGTCTCCATGAGGTGCTTCCATATTATTTGTAAAAAAAAAGGTGGGTCAATTCAGATGTATATTGACTACCGACAGTTAAATAAGGTTACCATAAAAGAACACGTATGTGCTTCCAATATAAGATAGATGAGTTGTTTGACCAATTGCAAGGGGCTAGTCACTTCTTCGAGATCAATCTCCGGTACGACTATCATCAATTGAGGGTAAGGTAATGTGACATTCCAAATATGACTTTTTGGATAAGGTATAGTCACTTTGAATTCCTAGTCATGTCCTATGGGTTGACCAATGCTTCTAGGTGTCCATGAACTTGATGAGTAGGGTCTTCAAGCATTATTTTGACATGTTTGTGGTAGTGTTCAGTGATGACATCTTGGTCTACTGTAGGAGCGAGGATGAAAATAAGGACCATTTGAGGGTAATGCATCAAACTTTGAGTGACAAGAAATTGTATGCAAAGTTTAGCGAGTTTGAGTTTTAGTTGAAGGAGGTGGATTTTCTTGGACATGCAGTACGATGAGGAGATTATGGTTGATCCAAAGAAGACAAAAGTAGTGAGGAATTGGCCTAGACCATTGACTCCATCATATATTAGGAGCTTCTTGTATTTGGCTAGATACTATAAAAGGTTCATAGAGGGGTTTTCATTAATTGCTTCACCTTTGGCAAAATTGACTCAAAATACGGCTAAGTTCCAATGGTCGAATGAGTGTGAGAAAATTTTTTAAACTTTGAAGGATCGACTTACTTTGGCCCCTATCTTTATAGTGCTAGAATGATTGGATGGGTTTGTGGTCTATTTTGAATGCCTCACGTGTCAGTTTGGATTGTGTCCTAATGAATAATGGTAACTTCATTTCCTATGCTTCTAGGAAATTGAAAGTGCGTCAAAAGGAACTATCCAATTCATGATCTGAAGTTAGCGGTGGTTATCTTTGCATTAAAGATATGACGTCACTATCTCTATGAGGTATTGTTGATGTGTTCACTGATCACAAGAGTTTACAATATATGTTTAACCGAAGGAATTTAAATTTGAGTCATGTTTATCTTTGTTATCTCAAGCATTTTATGAGTAATGAACATAAAATATATAAGCAGAAACCAAGGGACACAGAACTAAGAGGTTTAACATACAAAGAGTAAGGACACCAAGACAACATTTTACTACACTTCTTATCCAATAGTACCTCTACATAATAAATTAGATGAGGGATAAAACATGTCGAAAGTTCATCCTCAAATGAAATATTAAAAATGTCTCATAGTCGAAACATAACAAGCTAAAAAAAAAGGAAATTGGATGGTCCCCGAAGCATGAGGACTCACTAATGGTCTTCAATCACAACTCAATCAACTACATATGTGAGGACAAGGAGTGTCACTTGTCTCTACATTTTTAGATAATATAGGCATGGAGTATGTATTAGTAATTGAAATATACTAAGTATGTGGAATGCAATACAATGAAAGAAATTCATATATATCATAATAAGCAATATGCATCTTATATGAAAGAGTAAGATCACATGTAGAGATAAATGATCAATGCATTCAAAATATGATTGAAGCATCATAAATATCATAAGAAATCTTACCTAGTGGAAAAGGGTGAGTGGTTCCAATGAGGGTGGTATACGTGTACAAAATAGGTCTGAGTCATCCTTAGTGGTAGATGTTAAGGCAAAGCAAGACTTGGATTTGAAATTGATTGAATTGAAAAAGTTGGTTACCGAAAATAAAGTAGGGCTTCTCATAAGGAGGAGATGGTGTGCTATAATATCAAGACTGGTTATGTGTCCTATATGCTGATAGCATGTGGATCTTTATTTTGAGGGAATTCCATGATTCCCAATATTCTATCCATCCAAAATCCATCAAAAGTCATAAAGATTTGAGAGAGAGAGATTGGTAGAAAGGCATTACGAAGGACATAACAAGGTTTCTAGTGGAGTGTTGTAATTTCCAAAGTGAAGATTCAGCATCAAAGGTCAGGTGACTTAACCTAAGATATTGAAATCCCTACTTAGAAATGAAGATGTGAAGATGGACTTTGTAGTGGGTATGTCTTATACTTAAAAGCATCATGACTCCATTTCAGTAATTATTGGTAGAATGACAAAGTCAACTCATCTTTTATCAGTCAAGACTTCTTATAGTGTTGAAGATTATACCAAGTTATAAATTATTAAATTGGTGAGGTTGTATGGTGTACCTTTGTCCATTATATTGGATCAAGGTCCCCAATTTACTTATAACATTTGGAGATGATTTCAAAAGGGGCTTGGCACCAAGGTGAAGCTAAGCACCACATTTCATCATCACGGTAAACCGAAAGGATAATTCAACCTCTCGAGGACATGTTGAGGGTTTGTGTTTTGGAGTTCAAGGGTAACTAGGATGATCATCCACTTCTCATCGAATTTGTGTACTTGCTAATCGAATTTGTGTACAATAATAGTTATCACTCAAGTATAGAATGACACTATTCAAAGCTTCATATGGGAGATAATGTAGGTCTCCAATGAGTTAGTTTGAAGTGGGTGAGATGGCATTGATGGGTACCAATTTGTTATTAAATGCTATGAAAAAGGAGACTTATAAGAAAAGGTTGTACACATCCCAGAGTCGCCAAAATTCATACATAGATCTTAAGTTCGATGTGGGAGATTGAGTGTGCTTAAAGGTTTTCACCGATGAGGGATATGATTCGATTTGGCAAAAAGTGGAAGTGGAGTCCTAGGTATGTAGGATTTTATGAGATCATGAAGTGGGTATGAGAAGTGGCATATGTGTTAGACTTTTCATTGGAAATGACCATGGTTAATCTAGTGTTTCATGTGTCTATGTTGAGGAAGTTTGTTGGTGATCCAATTTCCTTTGTGCCATTAGAAGAAGTGGGGGTTGAAGAGAACTTGACCTATGAAAATATGCCGATTGAGATATTGGACCGGTAAGTGAAGAAGTTGAGGAACAAGGAAGTTATATCTATCAAAGTCCTTTGGAGGGACCAACAAGTTGAGAGTATTACATGGGAAGTGGAGACGGATTTGATGAAATGATATCCTTATATTTTGAACTCAACTCAAGACTAAGGTATTAAGTTATCCTAGTCCAATGACCCCAATATTCTTGCATTTCACTTTTTTATGTTGTGATACATGCATACCTACTCATGAAACTATTTTTGAATGATGATTGATGCATAGATTTGAAAATTTAATGAAAATGATATTTTCAGTTGCATTTTGTACTCATGCTGGATTATTAGTATCCATTTAACTCTACTCAAGCTTGCCTTATGAGTATTGTGTGATAAAAAGATAACAGCTAAGCTTAAAGGCATGTTTTACAGAATAGTTATTAGACTATTTGGGGTAGAGTGTTGGCCAATTAAAAATTCACATGTTCAGAAGATCTAGGTTGCGAAGATGAGGATGTTGAGATGGATGTCTGGACATACCAGGAGTGATAGGATTAAGAATAAGATCATCTAAGAGAAGTTAGAGGTGGCCCATGTGGCTAACAAGATGAGGGAAATGAGACCGCGTTGGTTTAGACATATGTAGAGAAGGAGCATTGATGCTCCTGTTAGGAGATGCAAGAGGTTAGATTTAGGGGATACGCAGAGGGATAGAGGTAGATCGAAGAAGTATTGGGGGGAGGTGATCAGACAAGATATGGTGAAACTTCCTCTCACCGAGGACATGGCCTTAGATAGAAAAGAGTTGAGATTGCATATTATAGTAGAGGACTACTAGGTTAGTAGGGGTAGGTCGATATATGACTTTGTGATATGGTAGGTTAGTAAGAGTAGTGATTTTTTACATCATATATTGTCATTATTAGTCCTATATTTAATTTTTTTAGTGTATTTACATTGCTATTATATCTTTGTGTTATCAGTTTTCATCTTGGTATATAAATTTTATCGTATTTGCATACTATCATGTATTTTTTCTTATTAGTCACTCTTGCTGCTCCCTTTCTTTTCCTTTCCTTTTCTCATATCTTATTTATTCTGCCTATAGATTTTTGAGACCAGGGTTCCTAGGAAACAATCTCTCTATCTCTATGTGGTAGTGGTAAGGTCTGCGTACATTCTACCCTCCCTAGACTCCACTTGTAGAATTTCATTAGATATATTGTTGTTATTGTTGTTGCAAGTTTGCTTTTATCCCATTTGAGGGCGAATGATCCAAAGGATGGATTTGTAATATCCCCCACATTAAAAGTTAGAATTATGGAAATTTAGTGTGGGACTTATTGCTGGTGCAATGTTGTATGATCCCCATCTATGGCCCGTGATTAGATTTATGATTTGTCGATAGGCTTCGTGAATAGGACAGTGACTTGGTTAAATTTTGGAAGTTGCGTATTGGATGTACGAAGGGTCTTTATGGATCATAAATGGTTCTATGAGTCTTGAAAAGAAGTTATGGTTGAGAATAAAAAAGGATGCAATTGAGTTCAATAGGGTGAGACCATGTACAAGTCGTAATTTGGTTGACGGACCATAAATAGGTTTCATAGTTTGGAGTTCTGAGATGTAAATTTTTTTAAGTGTTGGATGAACCTATGATAGGTATCCACGACCCATAAATGAAACTATGGTCCATAAATAGGAGTTCGTAGATTAAGTTTCAAATTCCAAGTTTTTGAAATTTAGCAGTGTAACTAAGGCAAAACCCCTATCCACGAGTCGTAAATGAGACTCGACCTGTAGATTAGTGTCATAGTTTCCCTCGATAATTTTTAATAAAGGGTATTTTAGACTTTTTCCCATACCCTAAGTCCTAAACTACATTGTTTTGATTCCTAAAACTACCTATAATAGCCTAAAACTACCCCAATCTCTCTCATCCCAATCATTCTCCTAAAATACTAAGTCACAAACTCCCCCAAGTTCTCTCATGGTTCTTGTTGGAGTCAAAATCTAGGGTTTCAAGGTTTTCTCTTCCATGTTCAAGTTTATTTCATAGATTTTACCCAAGGTATGTGGGTTTCATTCGTAGGTCCCTTCAACACATGAAGCTCAAGTAATTTTACATATTATCTTAGTTTCAAGATATGTAAAACTTATGACTTTTATCATATCACCATAAATGCATGTATTATAATTTTTGTATTGCCATATGATGCACTTTATGATGAGTTGATATTTTACTATGAGAAGCTGAAGATTCGTATGATGATTTATGACAAGCTACCTAGGATTTTGAAAGTCATGGTGGGTTGATTTATAAATCATCCTAATTGATGAGTTTCATGATAATTATGTATAATTTCTTGCATTACATGTTTTGAAGTACAAATGCTTGAATCCACCTAGTTTTGCTCTATGTCTCAAATGAATTATATTTTGAATAATAAGTGTGATCACCTGATTTCGGGGGTGATGATACTTTTGTTTATCCCATTGAGATAAGTCCGCATAAGCAGGTCACAATAATATAATACAAGATCATGCAAAAGCTAATATAATATAATATAATAATGACAAGACTATAAAGAATAAATCCAACTAAGCCATCCCAAAACTAGTTGTCACAAGGTGCAAACCTCTATTACATCAGAATAAGAAGAAATGAGTTTCAATAGCCTGTGTCTCAAATAGAATAAAACTAATAAAATATCTGACAGTCTTGAGGGTATGCTGAAACAACAAACAACTACCTCTCAGTTGTCAATATCTCAATCCAAAAAGAGATGGAGAATGTCAGCAGGATCCAGGCTCACAACCTATACACATGTGTAGAAAAACAAGGGTGAGTACCAAGATACCCAACTAGTAGACCTAATCATATGTAGAGAATAAAGAACTAAGCACTCCTTCCATCCCAACCATATACCTCGAGACTACAAAACACGCACACAGGAAAGACTAGTATACACAATATAGATAATGTATACAACTATAATCTCATATCACAGTATCTCAAGAGTCCAATGTTTACAATATTCAAGGTTCAATTCATTCATCATATGTGATAACTTTTCAGCAGTTCAATCTCAACAATGTACAAGATTCAAGTCATCAACCTATATCATAACATTTCAACAGTTCAATCTTAACAATATACAAGATTCAAGTCATTTAATATGTCACACTTTAGCACATACATAAACTTCAAGAAAGGAATGATATGAAATGGAATTAAATGCTATGAAATGCGAGAATTGCGATGCAATGTCAAGTAGTCATGATGCATGTCTGTCATGTGATACACATCCACTGATATAATTTGTCCATAACCCATGGGGGCCTTACATACACCACGTATCTGCCATTCCCAATGACATTTACTTTCATATTTAGCCAGAACCATTTCTCATCGACTTTTCATTTTAATTCATTTCTTTTCTTTTCTGACTAGAACCATTTCCCATAAGCTTTTCATTTCATTTCTTTCTTTTCTAGCTAGAACCATTTTCTATTAACTTTTCAATACATCACATAAGCATATTCCAAATAGGCATAAGAGTATGCAAGAATTAACATTATCCATATATATAATAATCACGTCAAATCAGTATCAATATCATCTTATCGAAACCATTTTCCATCGGCTTTTCTAATCTTATCTTATCTTTTTCTTTCTAGATGGAACCATTTCCCATCGTCTTTTCCTCATCAATAGAACATCAAGTAAGTTTATGTCACCATAACACAACAATCATTTTCAAAAATATAATAAGAATAAGCAACATGTCCACATATATCATTCATTCAATAATCATCAATCATTTTTATTGTTCATTCAACACTTATGTCATCATTGACACATTACATAATAGTCATATCATATCATAGTTCAATATCTTTCAATAATCGAGTTTCCATCATAACGTAGGACTATTCATCATTTAGTCAACATTTTACAATATTTTGTTCAACAAATTCAACAATATCTCAAGCATGCATTTAGCTCAACATTTCACATAATGTACTTCATTATACAATTCCATGTATCATGAGTCAAAGTTCAACAAGTAGAACAACATGAATGCTTTCACATTCTTATCATTTGGCATCACAAGCTCAACCCAAAATATCAATTCACAAGTATTGATTAAGCACAATTAGGCATAATTTTACTATTCAAATCACACATGTGATCACTTTCATATCCCCATAACCCAAATCATATGCACTAGAATAATTCACCAATCTCAAGTTTGAGATTTAAAGGAAATACTAAGCTCAATAAACTCAACAAGGGTTAGAATATACTTGCTTCAATTTATTTAATTAGTCACTCCAACGACAATGCCTTTCCCTTCCAAAACTAATTTGAAGCACCACAATCTACTCAGAAAAGAATTGATAATCACAATAAGAAACTAAAACACCAAAATCAAAAAATTTAGAGAAAAGGAAAAAATCATCAAAAAATTTACTATCGAAAATCAATGTCAAAATTTGA
This sequence comes from Solanum virginianum, assembly GCA_000787875.1. Taxonomy (NCBI): domain Eukaryota; kingdom Viridiplantae; phylum Streptophyta; class Magnoliopsida; order Solanales; family Solanaceae; genus Solanum; species Solanum virginianum. The sequence goes on along the minus strand of DF357395.1, from coordinate 229,980 downwards.
TTTTTTTTTTGAAAAAATGTTCCTCTTATGATATGAAAATCACCAATGAAAGTCAATTCGAAAACTGAGTTGAAATGAGTTCATAATCATCAATTTTATAAAAATCTCAAAGTTCATAAAAATTCCCAATTTTCTCAATTGAATCTTCCAAATTTGATGTTAAAATTAAAGAAAAATTAATGGGTAATGATAAGAAAAATAAAAAATATCTTTTTTAATGAAAAGCCTTCAAAAAATTAGTCCAAAGACGTCCAAGCCCGGCTCTCAAAGTTTGAAAATGGAGAAAATATTCAAAATGGATGTGCAGGGGTCTGAAAATTCTATTATGATGTTGTTATAGCAATACTTGCACCAAATACTTGGCCTTCACTATAGCAAGGTTGCAAAAGCGGTCAGGCCTTCGCTATAGCGATGCCTGCACCAGACACAACAAAAATATTTTTCAATCAATTTCAAAAGTTGGAATTAATCCTTAGGATTTGTTTGAAACTCCGTACACACAAACCATATATGCAACCCTACTAAATTTGTCATTTTAGACTTAATGAAATTATCAAAAATCGAATCCAAGGCCTACTTGACGCAAAATCAAATTAAGCACCTTAATTCTAACTTAGGTCACTTGAAACATCAAAATGACACCGAGAATTCAGAAAACATGGCAAAATTGCTTTTAGCACTTCAATCACCTCCCTAGACCATTGAAATAACAAAAAAATCAATCTAAGCACCAAAACTTAACACATTGACCTAAATCAATCCAAACTCAAACTTAAACTCAATTTTTAACTCTAAACTTAAAATTTACATAACAACTTCGAATCTGATTACGACAACTCTCCTTGGTCAATTTTCATATTCTGGAACTGATAGAATTAACGAAATTCTATTTTGACACTTAAATCTTCGAATGACTCAGACTTTTAAAATTTGGCAATCCAAATCACAAAAATCTTAGCTTTGGCAAAAATCTCAGTTTATTACAAAAAATCTCAAAAATCAACTTTTAAAATCAACCAATCATGACTCAAGGCCACTAATGGTAGGAGTAAAATGGTAATTTATTAAAAGAATAAAAATAACCTTTTATTTATTTATTTATTTATTTATTTTAACGATACTTATAGTGGATCAGGGGCAGAGCAACACTCCCAGGCTTTAATATTAACAATAAAATAAAGTAAAATACAATAGAGGGGGACATAAAACCTTACTTCCGGTTCTATGGTGGTTCATAAGCCGGTCAACCTACTAAGATCGACCAACTTATCCCCATTTTTAAGAGATGCAAAAACTTAAACTAAAACCTAAGAGAGGACTCCTCTCATTATATTTAGTCTAAGAAAGTATAAATAAGGAAGACTCTCCCTTTACAATAAGTAATGAGAAAATAAAACTACTTCTAATCCTAAGACTCTAACTATCCATAAACAACCCCTAGGAAAGTCAACTAGCACTAGGAGACATCCTGGTCAGATTATCAAAAGAGAAATTATAGTGATTCTTTGATCTTTGACAATTTTTCTTCTAAATACAGCCATTCCAGTCTTGTCCAGGTAGTAATGCTTTAGCTTCATTTGAGATATGATGAATACTGAAATATATATGAGGCATGAAGAGTTTATGTTTTGTCAAAGAATTAGCCACATAGTTGGCCTCTCTAAAAGCATGTTTACAGTTGAAATCTTGCAAATATGTATTGTACTAATGAAGTTTGGCCAGAGCTTGAATAATATTCCAAGGAAGACTGACTTGATGAATAATCCATTTAAACAACAACTCTGAATCCACCTCTGAAAGAATTTTGTTATACCCCATCCGAAGATACCAAATAATACCATACAAAGCAACCTTAATCTCAGCCTGGTTATTTGTTCCTTAACCAATAAGGGCACAACAAAAGCCAATAATAGATCTCTTTCCTTATTTGTGATGATGCCTCTAATCCCCATTTTGCCTGAAATTTGCAATGCACTACTATCAGAATTCAATTTCATCCACTGATCAGGTGGTTTGATCCATTGTATAGTGGTAACTTCTATATCATGGACACATTTTTCAATCAAAAGCATGATCATTCCAGCTTGAGGGCCATTGGACACAAGGAAAAATAATTCTGAATAAATTAATAACATCTTTAAACACAAGGTATTTAACTCTAGCAAAGTTAAACTGTTGTCTAGTATACTTGCTAGCACATCTATTCTTCCATAAGTTCCAGCGAATAAAGATGGGGCTGAGTGCAGTAGCAACCTCTAAGTCTCATTTTTAAAACTAATTTCCTACCATCTCATAATATAAAGATTTAAGGGGATATGATCAGTAGTGATTTCCCAAGAACCTGTAAAAAGCTTCCACATATTGCTAGCAAAGTGACCAGACAGAGAGATATGGTCAATTATATCCCATTTTGGTCTATAATAGCAATAAAATTCCTTAGGATCTTGACCAAAACTGATAAGCTTTTCATTTGTAGGCAACTTGCCCCTTAAAGCCCTCCATAAATAGAAAGAACATTTGAAAGATATGTTCATATGCCAAGTGTAAGTATTGATTTTGATCTTGGTTCTTTGCTCCCTAGTCAAATTCCAAGCAGATGAAATAGTAAAGTCACTGTTAGTTGTTAGGCATAGGTTGATTAAGAGACTTTTGATATGCCGGTAACTGGATGGCTAAAATATTAGCAACATGTTGAGGAGGGGTTGTATGAATAATCTTATCCACAATCCATTGTACCTTATGAATAAATCAGTCACCCTGATGTTATTGAGTCTAGTCCTCTCCCTTCTAAAGGTGGATAAAGGACCAACTCCTAACCAATTTTTCCATCAGAAGGAATATGTTCCAAAGTTAATCCTCCACTGAATATGAGGTTGTATCATATCTATATTTTTCATCATGTGTTTTCAGACTAAGGAATCCCTAGTGTTCCATTTCTTGCTCACAGGATTTGATTTTTTTATAGTATTTTGTTTTGATAAAATCACCATAAAGAGTGTTTTTAGTCCTAAAAGTCTATCACTGTTTATATTAAAAGGATTTACAAACATCATGATCACCTAAACACCTATGCCCCTTCATTTTATGGAAAACTTAGGTTTCTCCAAAATAACCAGCGATACTTACTTTTATCATCCATCCATCCCTAGAAGAAGTCAGTAGTAATGTTTTGAATCTGTTTAATAGTAGTTGAGGGAGGTGAAATAGCTGAAACAAGTGAACTGGTAGAGACTGCAACACATGCTTAATTAGAGTAGCTTTTCCTCCATAACTGAGGATCCTTGAATACTATCCAAAGATTGTGGTCACCATCTTAGATACCATACCTTTTGTCTGCCTATATAAAGAGGACACCCTAAATAGGTGATGAGATCTTTCTTTCACATAAAATTAGTGATTCTTTTAACTCTGCCACCAATGATTCTATCAACTAAATATTTGTGAAATTATTAATTTGATTATGGAAGACTTTTTTATGATTAAATAAATATTGGTGAAAAGTTTTCTCACATAAATGATGGATTCCGCATGTAATAAGGACAATTCTCTTGCCTTGAATCCCTAAGGTTCATGAGATACTCTATGAATTTTAATAATGCTAATGAGCTTAAAGTTTACGAATGATTTCTTAAATGTATTACTATTTTGTGGGACTTGACTTAATACTAAATGAATCTTTGGGCGGGGACTCAACTTAAGAGGTCCCTAGTAAAATTACTTAGTCTTATAACTATGTTGACACTATAGGTTTCCTTTTTAGGCTAGGATTATGGATCCACATACGCCCTAAAGTTGAAGTTAAAGAATGATTTGACGGAATTCTTCCTGGCAAGTAGTCTCCCCTTCCAAAGTAGGGGGTTATACTAGATTTCATGTTATAGCTTGTATGGTCTTAGTGTTGGTTAGGTCCTTTCCTATGTAGTATGATTCCTTATGATGTTTATAATGCATCAATCATATGTTAAATGCATTGATCATTTGTCTCTATATGTCATCTTACTCTTTTATATGCTATGCATATTGTTTATTGTGATATTTATGGCTTTCTTTCATTGCATTGCCTCCACATACTTACTACATTTTAAGTATTAATGCATACTCCATGTCTACATTATCTAACAATGTAGGAATACGTGACGCTCCTCCTCCTCGCACATGTGGTTGATTGTGTTATGATTGAACACCGTTGATGAGTTCGCATATTTCGTGGACCATCCTATTTTCTTTTCTAGCTTGTTATGTTTTGACTATGAGACTTTTGTTTTATATTTCATTTGAAGGTGAGCTTTGAATATGTTTTAGCCCTCATCAAATCTATTATGTAGAAGTACTGTTAGGCAAAAAGTGTAGTAGAATGTCATCTTGGTGGCCTTACCCATTTATATGTTAAACCCCTTAGTCCCATTTCCCTTGGTTTCCATTTTTATTTATTATATTGTTACGCATGAAATAATTGATTGAATATTAAGAGGATTAGGTGAGGATCCTTTGGGGTTCTCATTCACTGTATTACACCTAGGGCCTAGCCTAGGTTGTGATAGTTTTGAGCCACACCACATGGTCTTTGATGGTCAACCTTGACTTGTTCGCAATTTGGGAACTTAGCTGCAAAATCTGCAATGTCTCTCTTCATACTGCTCCACCAATATATCTCCCTCAAGTTATGATACATCTTAGTAGAACTTGAGTGAATATAATAATATCTAGAGTTACAAGCCTCTGCCATGATCCTATCTCAAAATATTATCAATACTCAAAACATTAACAATACTCGAAACACATAATCTACCTTGATACTTCAAAATACCATCTTCCCTTTTGGAGAAAAACCATCAGTTCTGCCTATGCACATCTTATTTTAACTGAAGTAAGCCAAAATCTTGATCTTGCTTTTTTTTTATCTCTGCTATAAGAGATAATTATGACTTATCATGGACAGTCATACCACCTTTACTAAAGTAAACAAGATGAACTCCCAATCGTGCTAGTCTATGTACATCCTTCACCAACTTCCTCTTCGCCTCTTCAACATAGGCAATACTCTTCATAGATGACCTGCTAAGAGCATCAACAACAACATTAGCTCTTTACCTAGGTGATAGATATTGCTTATATCATAATCTTTGAGTAACTCAAGTTATTTCCTCTGCCTCAAGTTTAACTACTTCTGAGTGAATACATATTGCAAGCTCTTATGACTGGTGAACACATTAACAAGCAACCCATACAAATAATGGCACAAAATCTTGAGAGCAAACACTATGGCTGCTAACTCGAGGTCATAGGTGGGGTAGTTCCTTTCATTGATCTTAAGATGTCTGAAACGGTAGGAGACAACCTTATCTTTCGACATCAACACAAAACCCAATCCAACTCTAGAAGCATCATGATAGATTACAAAACTATTTGTTCCCCTGGGTAGGGACAACATTGATGCATTAGTGAATCTAGTTTTCAACCTTTGAAAAATTTTCTCATATGCATCTGACCATTGGAATTTAGCCTTGTTCTGAGTGTACTTAGTCAATGAGGATGACATTGATGAAAATCCCTCAATAAACCTCTTGTAGTAACTGGCCAAGCCCATGAAACTTTTTATGTCAGTCGGAGAGGTGAGTTTGTGCTAGTTATTAACTGTCTCAATCTTCTGAGTATCAACTCTAATACTATCAACAAATATGATATAGCATAAAAATGCCAAGGATGCAAGCCAGAACTTACACTTCAAAAACTTAGCATACCACTCTCTATCTTTGTGAGTTCGGAGAATATCCTCCTCACTTCTTGAGTAGACCAAAATATCATCGATGAACACAATCATAAACATATCCAAGTATGGATTAGATACTCTGTGTAGGAGATCTATGAAAGTTGTAGGACTGTTAGCGATACCAAAAGACATAGTAAGAAACTTAAAATAACTATAACGGGCTTGGAAGGCCATCTTTAAGATGTCAAATTATCTCACTTTCAGTTGGTTATAGCTAATATGAGGTCTATCTTAGAGAAGTAAGTGGAAATATAAAGTTCATCAAACAAATCATCCATCTTGGGAACAAAATGCTTATTTTTTATGGTGACTTTGTTAAGTTGACAGTAGTCAATGTATATCCTCAAGGAATCATCTTTTGTTTCGCACGAATATGATAGGAGCACCCAAAGGTAAGATACTTGGCCTAATAAATCCCTTACGTATGAGATCTTTTAACTGTTCTTTCAGCTAGTTCAACTTAGCAGAAGTCATTCTATAACTCAGGCGGATAAATCCTTTCTTCAATAAATATTCCAACTATTCCTTCAACTCCTTCAATTCAGTCAGAGCCATCCGATAATGAGCAATAGACATAGGCTTAGTGCCTTGCTCCACATCAATAACAAAGTCAATATCACTATCCAGTACCCAAACCACGCTGTAGAACCCACCAAAAGTGAGAAGTGAACACAAACCCTCTGTCTGATACTATAGACATTAGCACACCATGCAATCTGACAATGTCTCGAATATATAATCTACCTAACTATTCTGCACTGTAGCTAGTCTTCACCGGTATGAAGAGTACCAACTTAGCCAATCGATCAACAACCACCCAAATTGAATCAAACTTGCCAAGGCCATAGGGAAACCTGTGACAAAGTCTATAGTCACTCTCTCCCACTTCCATTCAGGAATAGGCATCCTTTGCATAGATCCTCCGGGCTTTTGATGCCCATACTTCACCTGTTGGCAATTTAAATACTTCGCGACAAACTCAGCTATGTCTCTCCTCATGCAAAACCACCGATAATGTTGTTTAAGATCATGATACATCTTAGCCACACCCGGATGGATGGAATATCTAGCACAATGGGCCTCTTCTAATATCAATCTCACTCAATACCCAACTTTAGGCACATAAACTCTACCATTAACCCTCAGAACATCATCAGAGTCAATAGTAGCCACCTTCGCTTCGCCTCTCAACACTTTACCACAGATCATACATAATTTGGGGTCCTCGAACGAGTGAGCACATATCTGATCAAGCAAAGAAGATCTAGCCTCAACAAATGCCAAAATATTCTGAGGAGGAGAAATATCCAAATGGACCATCTGCATAGCAAGTGACCGAACCTCTAAAACTAAGGGCCTCTCCTTAGCCCTCAAGAATGCCAAACTCCCCATACTAGTAGACTTCCTACTCAAAGCATTTACCACCATATTGGCCTTCCTAGGTGATAGAGAATAAAGATATTATAGTGCTTAAGCAACTCCAACCACCTACGTTTTTACATGTACAAATTAGGTAGAGTAAAGATGTATTTGAGACTCCGGTGATCGATAATGATCTCATAATGCACCCCATAAATATAATGTCACCATAACTTCAACACAAACACAACTGCAGCTAACTCCAAGTCATGGGTAGGGTAGTTTTTCTCATACACCTTCAGCTGCCTAGAAGCATAGGCTACCACTTTCCTCTTTTACATCAATACATCGCCCAAACCCACACTCGAACCATCATAATATACCACAAATGGAACTCCTTCCTCGAGTAAAGTAAGAATAGGTGCTGAAGTCAACAAATCTTTGAGCTTTTGGATGCTTAACTCACAATCATCCAACCACTGGAGTGCTACAACCTTTTGAGTCAATCTGGTCAATGGGGCGACTATAGATGAGAAAACTTAAACAAAACGTCAATAGTAACCCCGTTAAACTAAGGAATCACCAAATCTCAGTCACCAAAGTAGGCCTACCCCACTAATGAACAACTGCTACCTTGGCTAGATTGACCATAATACCCTCTTTTGACACAACATGGACAACAAATGTAATAGACTCAAGTAAAAACTCACACTTTGAGAACATGGCATACAACTTCTCTTCCCTCAATCTCTGAAGTACAGTCCTCAAGTGCTGAAAATGATCTGCCTCACTCTTGAAATAAACCAAGATATCATCTATCAATACAATCAGAAAGATGTCTATATAAGGCCTGAAAACTTGATTCATCAACTCTATAAAAGCAGTCGGGGCATTAATCAACCTGAATGCCATAACCACGGACTCATATTGCCCTTAATGGGTTCAAAATCTGTCTTTGGGATATCAGACTCTCGAACTCTCAATTGATGGTAACCCAACCTCAAGTCAATCTTGGAGAACAGCAAGGCACCCTGTAACTTGTCAGAAAGATCAATGATGCGAGGCAAGAGATATTTGTTCTTGATGGTCACTTTGTTAAGCAGGCGATAGGCAATACACATATGCATAGTGTTATCTTTCTTCTTCACAAAAAATACAGGACCACCCTAGGGAGATACACTCAGGCGGATAAATCCTTTCTTCAATAAATATTCCAACTATTCCTTCAACTCCTTCAATTCAGTCAGAGCCATCCGATAATGAGCAATAGACATAGGCTTAGTGCCTTGCTCCACATCAATAACAAAGTCAATATCACTATCCTAAGGAACATTAAGAAAATCAGTTGGAAATATATCCATAAACTCCCTAGCAACCCTGGTAGTCTTTGATGATGGAGGTTCTTGAGAAATAACCCTAACATGAGCTAAATATGCCAAACACCCTTTCCCCATCAGCCAACAAGTATGCATATAAGAAATATTACCCTTAAGATAGGAGCTAGATGCTCTAGTCCACTTCAACTGAGGAAAGTCAGGCAATATAGGGTCACAATCTTCGCATGACAGTCAAGGATAGCATAATAAGGCGACAACCAGTCCATACCCAATATCACGTCAAAATCTACCATGTCCAACAATATCAGATGAACAACATATCTTTCCCCATAAAAGTACAACATAACCCTGATTCACCACTAAAGATTCACCTGTGGAGGTGAAAACACAATAGGCTTGGCAAGTAACTCACACATAATATCGATATAAGAAGTAAAATATGTCAACGCATATGAATAAGTAGAGCCTAGATCAAATAAAACTGAAGCAGAACGGTGGCATACTAGAACCATACTTGTGATAACTTCATCAGAAGCCTCTGTCTTGGCCCTGTTAGGAACAGCATAGCAAACTCTATGACCACCACTAGCCTACGGACCTCCACGGGCACCACCTCTCCCTGTACCATGGGCACCACCTCTCTCTATACCACGACCTTCTCTAGCACCACCCCTCATGCCCTAAGAGGTGACTTTGGCTGTTGCCTAAAGTCCTGATCCCTGAGTAGGAAACACTCGATATGGAAAGCGGTTGGCGAAGTTCCCAACCTCATCACAAACATAATAAGCCTTGAGTTCTCACCCCTGAGATGATTGTGCTGAAGAACCACCATGCCTTGGTGTGCTACCCTCCTGAGTAGATCTGGATCTATTAACACTATCAGATGCTAGAAGAGCTGCATAAACTACCTGTCCCCGATGGATCTACCTTTGAATTTCTCAGTCCCATGGAGATTTCCCACTAAACTGTCTATGTTGATGGAACCTCTTTCTGTCACACTGTCTGTCATGTCTAATACGCTCTATCATACGAGCATGATCCATAACACTTTGGAAAGTACCTCCAACCAACACCAAGGAAGTTGTAGCCTCCTGAAGATACACTGCCAAGCCCTTGGCAAATCGTCGGATCCTCTCGAACTCAATAGGAATGCTAGACAAGGCATGTCTGGATAAGGTATGGAATCTAGCCTCGTAGTTAGAAACAAACATGATTCCCTGTTGTATCCTATCAAACTCATCTCGGTGACTATCTCGGAGGTTGTAGGGTATGAACCTCTCCAAAAATATCTCAGCAAACTGTCCCCAAGTCAGAGCTAGAGATCCAAAAGGTCGACGAGCTACCACTGACCTCCACTACTCCTTGGCAAAGTCATTGAACTGATATGAAATGCTGGCAACTCCATGCGACTCAAGAATAGCCAGATTACATAACCTGTCCTAGCACTTTGACAGAAAATCATAAGCTCTATCGCTAGAAATGCCATAAAATTGCGGTGGAGCCAACCTCACAAACCTCTCAAAACTCTTTTGCTCCACTGTAGACATGGCCGGATTGGCAGAAGATGGTTGTACCATAAACAAGGGAGGTGCAATAGATGGAGCAATAGCCAAACTCTAATGTTGAGTACCGAACTCTGTCTAGATGCCTAAAGTAGAGTGATAATAGTCATAGGAGGGTCTGTTGGAGCTGAAGAAGGACCCACATGAATCATAGCCGACTTCGGTGGAGCACTAGAAGGACGAACTGATGTGGTAGAAATCGGTATCTCAACAGCAGCTGGTGCTGGAGAAGCTCCCTCTAATTTGGGCAATAACCTCATAAGTAGCTCCTGAATTGATGGTGTAGGGGATGGAGCTGAAGGAGGTGGAATAGGATCGATAGTCCCCTCTTACTCATGAACAGGCTCTGCAAAAGCTGATTTGGTCTATCCTCAAGGTGGAGGCTCTAACATGTCCTTTGTCCCTAGTCCTTCCTCGACCTCGGGTGGGAGTCACATCAGCTACCTCGGGCTCTCCCACTAAGCTTCGAGATAGAGTAATCGGTATCTGCATAGAAGGAGTAGATTAGACACCTCCAAAATTGGTAATACAAAGATACGCACGAATGGCAGCAAGATGTGAAAAATTTTGCTAACAAGTATTCCATATCCTCCTGAAGATGGGTGTGGACGTCTAGACACCAATCCGCGAGACTCTACTAGACACCTTACTCTTAACTCACGAGCCAAAATAACCTAGTGCTCTGATATAAAACTTGTCACGACCTAAAATAGATCGCAACTAAAGAAAGATAAATAAAGAAGGAACAAACTCATAAGATATAAGAAAATCTCCCAAAACCTAGAGTCATGACTACAAAAGCATATAAAATAACACTGAAGGTAAATACAACTGTATCAAAAGCAAATACAATATTGTCTCATAAATATCTGATACATAGTCTGAGAGAAAGGAGATAAAAGAGGATCCAAAGATCTATGGCAACTCGGAGGTTGAGCCTCACCACTAAGATCTGGATGGTAATAATAGCATTTGGATGAAAAGATCAACTACCCTATCCTGTATCCTGTGCACGATCTACAAGGAGGAAACAAAGTAGGAGTAAGTACACCAAAATGTACCCAGTAGGTTCAACCAATTGTGTAAGAGAAATCAAACAAGTATGTCACAACGAAGAACCCTATACCTGCATCCAAAAAGGTTAGCACAAAATGATAATACATGTACTATAGTAATGAGCAAAAATGCCCTCAAGAACCCATGATATCATATAATCACAATAAGAAATATAATGCACAACTAATCATGGCAAATACCAAAGGTATTACAACCTTGCCACTTGCCAGTGGTCAAGTAATATCAGCATGCCACAATCTTTCCACCTGCCTATGGTCAAGTAGTAATATGATGTCAAGTCCTTGCCACCTGCCCATGGTCAAAATATGTGAAGCATGAATCTCACCCTTGCCCCCTGCTCGGGTCAAGGGGTGGTTCCAACGTGAATCATAATGCCCTTGCCTCCTACCCAGGTCAAAGAATGTTACAAGCCACACACAATGGATATAAATCAACAGTGCAATTCAATTATGCATGTAAGCATGTAAATAACATTACAACAAGAATACTGAGGCATGAAACTCATAATGATCAGATGCACCTAAGGAATAATATCAAGTGTCACAGCTAATGCCCAAACCATCATCATATTTTAAATCTTCATAGATATATTAATAATCAAGAATGTCAACAATATCAGACCTAACTCATCCCAAGTATGCAAGAATATTAGTATTATGGACCTAACCCGCCCTAAATATGCAAGTATGACCATGATATTAGACTTGATACGTCCCAAACATACAAATATAATCTATAATACCGGACCTTACTCGTCCTAATTAGCCAACAATACTCATTTAGTTACATTCTTATCTCAGGTCCTCATCAATTCATCATAATTCAACTCAGTTCATCAATAAGATCAAGATTATATCACAATTCGGCTCACCGAATATGCTTTCCATCATCATTTCAACACAACTCAGTTGCACAATTATCCATCTATATCTCACAAGTATCACATGACAAGATCAATAACTCAAATCTAGTCCCAAAAGGTTAGCCAAACCTACCTCAATGCTGAAATCGAACTCGGACAAGCTTTCAATCAACTCGTACCCTCAAATGGAGCCCCCAATTGGATCAACCTTTACCTCAATGCCGAAATTGCACTTGGACAAGCTTTTAATCAATTCAAATCTTCAAATTGAGCCTCCAATGGGATCAACCACTATCAATAATAGTTACTACTCATCAAGAGAAGCATTTTGATACCCATATTGGCATAGTTTAGGCTTAGGGACAAAATGGACAAAATTAAGGCTAAAATTTGAATGTCTCAAATCTAGAAATTGATTTCAAAATCAGATTCTACACAAAAAATAAAATTCGTGAGTGAAAATTTCTCATTTTGTCAACCACATGGGTCACCTCTAACTTCTCCCCAATGATCTCATTCCTAATCTTATCACTCATGGTATGTGATGAGTTCAGATCGATGGATAAATCCTTATTTAAAATTTCAAAATCATAGACCAAAAATTCCCAATTTTGGATATTCAAAATCATGAAATTCAAGTCAAAATCAAGATAAAAATATTGGAAACTAATCAAGACGATGTTAGAAATATTTACCCAAAAGATTTCTCTGAAAATCCTCTTCAAAAATCGCCTCTCAAAGCTTGAAATATTGAAAATGGAATGGAAATGGGGGGGGGGGTTTACGTCTTTGAAAATAACTTAACAAAAATGTACTCCGCGAAGGCGGACCCTTCCCCCGATCATGGAGAACAAAAGGGCATATACTTATGAAGGCAGAGTGCAAATTTGCGTTGCACCAGATACGCCCCCCTTAGCCATAGCGAAAAATCAAAACGGACCCCCAGAACTCATCCGGACTCAGAATTTCACAAACTTTATATGTATCCATACTAGAAGCAGTGATCGGACTCAACGGAATCAGTAGAATTTGATTCTGAGGTCTCCACGACACATTTACCAATGCAAGCCAACAAAACTAGGTTAAAACTCAAAATATCAAAACTACCCTCGAAAACTCTAAAAATTATGATGAGACCATTTTTAACGTTAATTTCACCATCCGAAACTATTGGAACTGTTGAAATTCCGATTCGAGCTTCTGAACTCTGAATGTTGACCAAGTTTCGGAAACGACTAAAATCACAACTTTGGGCCTAAAAACCTCATTTTAACTCCAAATTAAGTTCTGTAACTTCCTGTAGTCC